>JARFIW010000830.1:4867500-5145000 GCA_036346225.1 Platerodrilus igneus
GGTTGTTTTACTTATGATTATTTATTGTAAAACCGTTAGTTATTTAATCATTGAAGGAAATATTTATGTTACCTGTTGCTTTTGGCTTAGAATTTGATGCTGGTTGTTTTACTTATGATGTTTAATATAGATGAATTTACGATTTTATTAAACGTTTTATGTATAAATGAGTGTGGTTTGGTTTAACAACCGAAAACTAATATTTATTTATCTGAATTGTTTATTTAGTATCTAAATCACAGTAAAACTAATATTTGTTTACTTGAAATAATGTTTATTTAGTATTTAATAGAAAGTTCGAACTTCCATTGCATTGCACTTATTGCAGAATCAATTGTAAATGTACCATTGCTGTGATTTTACGAGCAATTAATGATAAATACTGACATCATATTAAATCAAATTATTAGGTAAGTGAATATGAACAGTATTATATTTGTAGGTTGTATTTTTTTGATACTTGTGATGCATTTAACATTTATATTATGTGTAAAATTGGTTTTATTTCAGCATATTAATCACATTTACAACTGCATAGCCCACATCATGATTTAGGCTTAATTATATTGTTATTGTGTGTTTATCCTATTATCTAGCCGATGATCCTATATAATTAACTATGTAGTTACTCCCTGTATGTTTGTTGTGGTTTGTTTAGTATTCTTCTAAACTAAACTAAACTATGAGTGGTTTAATCCCCAAAGAAGATTAAGAAGAATAACTATGTAGTGTTTAACGTTTTTGATAATTGTTGTAATGTAATTAAATTGAACCTCTGGTATGACCGACCATCTCGTGCATTCGCGTTTGCATTTATAACTATGTTGGAGATAGTCTATTCAATAATCAGCGCCTTTTTGACTATGCGCAATCATACCATAAGTTCATTTCAGAGATTCATGTAGTCTTGTCTATGTACTTGTAGTTGTACTCTTTTGCAAATAATAGGAAGTCGGCTAGCCTTTGTGAAATATTTTGTAACACGGGCTGGAAACTGTTAATGCATGTATGTGGGCGCGTGTGATTGAGCCTTGTTGAATATTACTAACATTTTATGTCCGTGTGTGGAGGAACATTGATAGTCAAGGCAGATTTTACCTTCCTGGTTGTTTCCTCTCTTTCAACTTTAGCTGGGTAGTATTGGTTATCCAACCCCAGTACCTGTCAGAAAAGACTAGCTAACCTACACTAACATTTCTTCAGTGGTCATGTGTGGTATGTCTGGGTGTTGGTGATCTGGGTACTTGTTCGTTACCTATCCTTGTCGAGATGTGCCAAATGCAGTTGGAAGTGTGAGGGCAGTTTGGGGTTTTCTCTGCCACTGTTTGCTTTGAATGTCATTTTTCTATGTTTTCATGCGAATGACCCATTTTGTGGTTAGTGTTTTGATTAAAAGTCAAATTAGGTAACTTCTGTAGTTTTATTTCAAACCTTTCCGCCTTAACGCCATCTTCCCAGTGTGAATTTGGGTCACATTGTAATAACACAAAGTAGGAGTCGTCGAGCCTTTATTTTTCAACATAAATTAAATACCCTTTTTTCCCTGGTTAAGTCATTACCCGCTCGAATAAATTCCATTTCTATTCTTAAATTCTCCAACAATACCCTATATAGTGTACCTGTTCAGAATAAGCCCGCTTTAACATAATTTTCACTCAAATCTATTTTACTTTTAAAATGAAAATTTATTCGATAAATTAAATAGGCAATGCCTTGTATTAGGTATCCGTTAATTTGTTAAACATTCCGATAACGTATAATTGCCTTCTCTTGTGTTTTCCAATTAAAGACTTGTCGATATAATGAATCCTACTATTATCTGATAGCGTGTTCTCCAGTTTGCTAGTCGCGCTTTGATAACGCGAGGATTGCAGTTCGAACTCGTGTTATTTGAACCAATTTTTAATTTGATTCTGCAGCTTGTGCGTTGAAATATTTTTTACATTACTCGTCCCAGTACTTCAAGAGCAATACACATTTTTTTGTTCGACAAGTAGGAGTTATCTTACGTGTATCAGTGAGTTTTTCCGCGTTTATTCATCCTACTCAGATTCTCTTTTTAGCTCATAACTGGAGGCCAAATTGGTTCTTTTTTATGTAGGCCCAACTGTTCTTTGCCACAGATCAACTGCCGGTGCCATTATGGTAACAGATCCCGACGACCGTGGCGATGCGGTGCTGATTTTGTTTTGTGTATATCAAGGGAATATTCCTTAGCAGCGTTTGGCGTAGTTACGTGATAAGAAACGTGACCTTGTAGGATTATTGTTTGTTGCTGCAAATCGATATTATCGCTTTACAGGTGTGATGTACTATTGTTAAAGATGTTTGACAATGGTTCTCACACGTTTATTCTTTTCTACTGATCAGTTTATTTTACAAAAGGTATTATGTGCAATTTTAAAAACGCTTAACAAAAGCACTCACACGTTTATTTTCTACTGATTAGTTTTATTTTATGTAAAGAACGAGATGCGCACTTCGTATCTAAAGTACTAAATTGTTCGTATTACATAATTGTTTGCTGTGAAATAGTAACGCTTGATTAATTTTTTGCTTCTTTGTACAGAATCCTATATTTATTCTAATGGCTAATAGATAATCGTGGGCGATTTGTTTTTTTTTGGTATCTAGGTGAATCCCCCCACACTCTCCGCGTTTGGTAGTTAGCCTGGTATTTACGTTTCTTCGGGATACGTCTAGGTACGTAGCACACTGCCACTAGATGTTAGATCATGGAGCCTGGTGTACCGTTTATAGAGGGTGTTTGAAACAGCCTTCAGGTCGGTTGCACTACAATACGAGCTCTTGGTTTCATGCATTAATCAAAGATATGAAACTTTTACAATCACCATAAATTTAAATTGCCAGGCCATTAAAGAGATATGAACACGTGAAATTGTGGTGAGTTGTTACATCATGAGGGTGACTCACCGTGGAGAATATGATTGAAGTTCGAGAGAAAATGACGTATTGAGAATGTGTTTATAAAAAGGCAAAATTTAATGAGAGTTTGACTATTTCAAGTCTCCGACATAGTGTAGATGACATTGTCAGACAAAATTTTAATAGTTAGCCAAAAGAGAAGATAAAAATGGAGACTTGTAAGAGTTATCGATAGTTAGTCTATATTGAAATATAGAGGGCACATGAAGAAAATTCTACATTATAAATACACCTTCATTTGTGTCTAATTTTAAAACTTAGTTGGTTATTCGTATTAACACGAGGACATGTTAATAAGTACAAACAAGAACAAATGCTAAGTTAATTAAGGCAAGTACTCTGCTCATTGTGGTACAACGTTGATCCACTGACAAAACCTAGCTGACCGACGACGGTTGCGGAGTGGTACTCTGCGTTTCCAGGTGTAAGCAAGTAAGGTAGGGTTAGGATGTAATTACTGACAGTGTAATAGAATGACTTGGTGTCACCAGTATAAGAATCACCAGCTGTGTAATGATGGAGAAATAGCGTGCCTGTGGAAACGGGGTAAATTATTTTTTTTCTAGTTACATTTAGTTCAATAAAATAAAAATAAAACAGCTATAATTTAAAATATTTAATTTGTGAATTACCATCCAATAGAAATTAATGTATAATATTCATAATAACGCATAGATTCTTTTACGTTTATACTCTAAAGTTCGTTACCAAGCTCTGTCAAGTTGTCAGTCGGCACTTCATTATCAGCGTTCGAAAGGGCAGGCTGCTTTGCAGAGTAAGTGAAGTCGAGATGGCCGTGTGTAAGCACGTGGCTTCTAACAAAGTTAGAAAAAGTAGAGGATTGGTAAATTCTTGGTGTCTGGAGGTCGAGCCTAACAGCGGTTGCGTGAGCATGATTTTCGATAAGCCTCGCTCCGAACAGTTCAGTTGATCCCTACAGGCTTAAGAAGATGGAAGCCCTTTGGGCATCATTTAGACAGTTGGTATATATTAATTCAATAGATTATACTAATATTTTTCATCTTAGTGCAATATCGTAAGGACATATCTTGAATAATATCTCCGATAATGAATTAAAACAATTTCTGAAGGCAATACTTTAAAGCAAGAATTTATGGTTTCGTCCTATTTAATATAACATGCAGTAACGTAGAAGCCGATTTCACATGTGTTCCTTATATTACAACATTACCGATGAATAATATCAAACAAGGATATTATGGTTGGTTTCGTGATCTAGTCGTTGTATTCCAAGCAAATTTGATGCAGATGGAAATTTCCGACAGCTGAGGTCAAGGTCCAGTATTTTTAGTTCAGTTTCGATGCACGTGAGTGTTCTTTAGCATTTAATAACTTTGAAAATACAGTAAATTACTATAAATTATCTAACATTAAATATTTGAGTAACGTAAAAAGAAAATAGTTTTTGAGAAATCAGTGAATTAAATAATATGTCGCTTGCTTGACAGAATGTTTGCACATGTACGCAAATAGTATATTTTATAAAGTTGTGAATGACAACCTATGTCAGATATAAAAAGAATATAGATTCAGTTTTCCTATCCAGACGCCATATGCTGTCTTGATTTAATTTAGAATATGTTTAAAGATTTTGAGGTCATGAACTAGCACTTTCATCGACATATGAAATTCGCGTATTTATTGTAGAATACATATAAATTAGAATAATTACATTTTACAAAGTCTGCACTTTGATAATTAAATTCTGTTGTGAAGATCAAGGAAGTACTTCGCTGATCGAAAGAAATTTATGTATTATGAATAACTTAGAAATTCTACGTCAATCTAATTAAATTTTATAGAAAAGATCCATTCAGAGATCTTCTTAATTTTGAATGCAAAACTTTATTAGTCTATTTCTGTTCTAGAAAATTATTATGAGAAAATTTTATAAAGATACAAACTTAAATATTGCAGTTATACATATATATTCAGAAATTTATCAAAATAGAATCTATTTTGTGTTTTGAAAGACGTTTTATTATTTAACATTCAAAAATTGCAAGTCCTCCCGGAATAGAAAGTGTGTGTGATGAAAACAGATTCCCTCGGTACATTTTAGAAGCCTAAATTCTATTATTTTATTTTTGCAAATATTTTGAGGACACAAATGGTGTCCATGTTGTGCTTTGTTTGTTCACAGGTAAAGCTGAGACATCTGTATGACATCTGGTGGTTGAGGTCTTGGTAAGTGTGTCCGAAAGAGTGAAATTCAGGTTTTATGGCTATGTTAGTGGTGTTAAGATAAGGTTTCCGCATTCCCCTTATACAAGCACAGTTAAATTTTGTTGGTTATTGTATTGAAAAATACGGTGGCGCTCATTAAATATATTTTTGGTCTTTTATCCACCCATGACCCAAGCTCATGATCTACCCAGAGCTAACACTCGACTAGCCGTTTATATCTTAAGAGTTTTTCTTTGTCTCAAGCCATTCTCCATCCAACATTACCTTGGGATTACATTAAAAAGAAGAAATTCTCGACCTTGTGATATCAGGTTAAGGGTTAGGAAATTTGGAGGTTTAATTTTTAGCTGATAGTCACGAGGGTAAAGCTTCTAAAGAATAAAAAGAAAATATTACAAAATAATAATTTTATATTTTTTACAACGGTGTAGTGTTCGAACTAAGATAGCAATCACTAGTGCTGTAGTGAGAGAATAATGTGTTAACAAGGATAACACTCGTTGTATGTAGTGTGATTTAATTAACGTAGTGTAATACTAGAAGCTTAAATAACAATCACGGGCTTACTAGTAGGTACTCCTCCTTGAATAAGAATCGACAAAGACCGAATTTATGCTCGATTCGAAGCTGTTTACATATGTTTTCCCCGTTCTGATTGCAAGCGTGGTAATGGTGTGTGTTGCAAAATGAATTACGTTCGTCTGGGCTTTTATGTCTAAGCTATTATGTTCGATAACAATCTACGGGACTTAATGGTATTAGTTATATCCAATGACATCATCTGGTAAAAATGAAAAGTGTGTGCTGGTAACGTTAATGCGGGAGTTCCCAGAAACTGGAGCATTTTTTAAAAATTACACAAAAGTAGGGATTTTAAAGAAATTTTGGAAAATTTTAGCGAACAAAATGCACAATTTTGGCCATTGTCGCACAGTTTACTGAAATTTGAAAATAATCTCTTGATGACTGCGTAATTTTTATCCTTTTAGTTACATTCTTGTAGTTAGTTTTCGCAACTCTCCACTGATTCATTTCCTAAGCTACCATTTTCAGTGTCCAGTAACTATTTTTTCCTAACGCCTTACTTAAACCTATGTACTTGAGTCTACGTTACTTCCTGCTCCGACTTTTATTACAGTCTAGCATATCTGTTACGCCGTCTTTTTATAACACTTGTAATATTTCTATTTTGCTAAACCATTTCTACGACCCAGTAGTTACTATATCTGTCCAGCTGATCACCTAATCACTTAATTTCGACAATTTCTACCATTGCAAATTCTTATTTGTATATGTCTATGTTTCACAGCTGCATAATGCTGCGCTCCAAATATGGGCTTTCAAAAGTTTGTTACGTTCCATTTCGTACTTGTAAATAGTCGTGCGTCCGAGATTTAAGGACCATTTTAATTTCTGCTTATTTAAAAATGTGAATCCTTTACACCTTCTTTATTGTAAGTTAACTAAGTTAACTTTGCTAGTACTTTTATTTAATTTACAAACTGGCATTTGATATGCTATACTTTCTGATTCCTTATCTAGGCATGTGTTGGATAGTCAATAATTCCCCGAATGTTGCTATTTTAAACAACATCGAAAATCACTCCTAGTATCTTTGTTACCACGTTTTGAAGTGTAGGTTTACATAATTCTTCTGTGATAACAATATAAATTCAATCGGGTAGTTACAAAATCCTGGTAAAAAACGTGCTTTCTTTTTTTACATGGCTGACAGGTAGTTGAAAGGTGATGTTTCTTTAATAAAAACTTTAATGTTTTCAACTCGGATTTTAAAGCACATTTCAGTCGAACATTTTACTCCTAATTCTTAGGTTCTGTTGAACTAATGCTCACTTGATCGTAGCAAAATTGTTTAAGTCATTACTGCACGTTTTGTTTGGTTGTCGTTGCATGCAGATGAAGTTATGATGGGATGAGGCACTTGCAGTTATCTAACACACTCAGCAGCCTACGTAAACGAAATATCATTCAATGCGAACAGGTACGATTGCTTCATTTACTTACAATACGTAGATTTGCTGGTAGTAGGTAAATATTTAGAAATAATGAGCAACACATTGTTGTCTACTTGCATGCAGATGAAGATACCTAAGAACCTCAAAAGCTTACGTGAAGAGACGTCATTAAATGCCCACAGGTATGATACGTGGATTTGCTTATAGTACGTAATTATTTAAAAATTAAAGAGCAACACATTGTTGTCTATGTAATACTGTCATTATTACAATAAGGATTTAGTGTGTCCTTTTGTATGATAATCTTTTGTATTGATCGTTAACTCTGTTAATTGGTTTCAAAGTTGTAAATAGACTTGATAATTATCCACCAGTTGTGTTAGTGATTAATTATTGGTGTTAGTTTGTTGATTACATCTAAGCGCACTATTGTGAATATGCATTTTTGTCTTTATGTTCCAATAGCTTCTAGTTGGGGCGGCTCGACCACGTCAACCTAGTAAGTAATGAAGTAAAATTTATTTTTATAGTTATCTAGGCTTGTTTGTGTATTTAGAATCTGAAATTGTTTTACGTCTATCGTCACGTTTTCCATCTATCATCAAGTTCAATAGATGCAATCTGAATTCGTCATATATTGTGTTTTAACCACTGTATACTTGTAATTAATTAAGTATTTGTAGTGTTAATACTGAATGCTATTAATTACAGTTGTAAAATTCTAAACACCTTTTAGTTTGATGGTTATTTGGATATAATTAATATTTAATATAAGTACGTGAGAAGTGAAGAATTCAGATGTTCGTTTTTAAACTGACAGTTTAATATTATTTGATATCTAAATTCATAAAAGTTACTTATTATAATTATATTTCAAATGTGTTTTTGTGTTTCATTATCATTTCAAGTAAAGATGTTTTAAAAAGTGCGAATTGTGTCACGTGTCATGCTGTTTCGATCTTTAAATCCCCCAGTCTTTGATTGTGGTTAGCGCGAAATTCGTTGCATTTCTATTTCTCTCTCTCTTCCCTTGTTACACGTAATTCGGGCGAGTATTTCGTTATTGATTTCCTTCTTTTCCTACTGGCTCGCTCGTCTCACGGGTAACACATTTTTGGCGTACCCAACGTGATACCTCGATCTTTTTGTACACACGCTTTCGTACCGATATTAATTTTTGTTGTGTCCGTTTTATTGTTATTTTTTCGTTACATGGGAATTTTTTGTTTCACATTGAATTGTCGAAATTAAGTTTTCTCAGATAATTTTGGTGTTGCTCCGTAGGAAAGGTTAAAAACTCCGGCGCCCAAATTCTCATTTACTCCTTTTTATTTTTGTCCATCATTTCTCGTACTTTTCGTTAATTCCAATTTGATGACTTACTTTTTTTGTAATTCTTTGGTTATTCTGGTACAGACGGCTCCGTGTCATAGTTGGTTCGCGTGTGACTACTAAGCCCAAGGTCGCGGGTTCGTTTCCCAACACAGACAGTTTGACAAATATTAAGCGAGCATTCTTCATAAAAATACGCCCTCGTTCGGATGAGAGGTAAAATGGTGTTGTCGTGCACGCTAACGATCCCTACCTTGCCTGGAATAGCAATGGTTCGGCAAAATTCAAAACTTCCAGGTTAAAAAACTCGCTTTCTGGTCAATGAAGTACCTTTGGGTGGAGCATTGAAAAATCAAAGGTAGAGTTATTCTGGTTGATGGTGCCACATTGGCGCATTTACGTTAACCGGTTACAAAGAACCGAGCTTCAGTACCAAGTCGATTCACGAGGTTTTCATTTGGAGGGCAATGTGGACGGGTTACGCAGGTCCGTGCAGAGTGCTTACCACCTGGGACGGGACCAGAGACTTCTTCCTACTTCTGTAGAATTCGATTTTGCTTCCAAACAGGAAAGTGGTACGACCTCTATCCAAGAGTTACAACAATATCTCGTCGAGTTTAGTTGTGACAAGTGTTTTTACGTCCAAGTGGGTCAGTTATTTGTGGCTACACACACAGAACGTCGCTATAAAAGATATCCTCCGAGACGAAACGTAAATTCCATTCGCACATACTACGTACTTTGGTCAATCTCGGCAGTGCTTTCGAGACTAAGATATAAAATTTAGTCACCATACGACCTTATCCGAGACACGACACCGGTAGCTACTTCTAGTCTTGATTATGTTTCTAATGCGCATGCGGATTAACGTCCGTTATTCAGTTCAGTTTAGGAATAGTAAAGCAATTTTTAAGTAAAAAGAATGAAATATGTGACGAAATGTTATTTGTTCGCAAACAAAAGGTCATACATGATAACGTGCGAAGACGTTTTGTGCCATTTGGACCGTTTTTGGAACGTATTCAAATACTCGTTCACCTCCAAGGCCAAAAATCTTGATGAATTCGTTTGGAGCAATTGCCAACGAGACAGGCGGTTGAGCGGATGATTAGAAAGGGTAGGTTCTGGAATAGCGACTAAAGTCAGAAAGTGATCTGGTGTCAGGCAACTCAAGTCGTTGAGGTAAGAAGATGTGAGTTTAAGATGGCCTCAATCTGAACAACGACAGTGGCTAGTTTCTCGTAGGTCAGAACTTGCTCTCCTATGATACGAAGAAGCAGGGTTCTAACCGACTTACACCCGCAGAGGGTGCCAAGAAATATGTTCTTTCGCGATAGCTGATTTTGCGAGAGAACTTAACTGTCTATGGGTACCCTCAAAATTTGTGCTGCAATTATTGTGGAGATGAGCACAACGGCCACTCTTGGCAATAAATCAGCGTAGAGCAGCTACAATGGCATCGGTTGACAGATCAGAAACTAATTCAAAACGGAATGGCTTGGTAATTATGCATATAAAAACAAACATGCTTTCAATACTTAAGTCCCCCGTACTTGCAAACATGGTAGTAGAGAAGGAGTCAGCAAAATCAACGCCTGAACTCAAAAACGGCTTGGCTTGAATGACTCGGCATGGAGGGACGTGGCCCAAAGGAGGCTGCCATACGGCAGGATTAGTCCTCCAATAAGACCCATACGGACTCAAAACTCGAGGAATGGACTATTTAGTTAAAACAATTCAAAAACGTTGACGAACGATAAAATCAATAGTTTAAAAACCAGCGTGGAAATATTCAGATGAACAAAGTTGATATACAAATCCGTAAAACGATTTTACTAGGTAAAAAAGCGGGGCGTTTCCTGTCGGAAGATAAAAATCTGTGTGATAGGCGACCACCAACCCGTAAGACTCACTTTCTAATAAAGGGGACAAGTTGGATTTTTTTTTAGAACGGATTCGGACTGGATAACGTCCAACAACTCAATAGAAAAGTGAGTACTGTTTGGTACATTTAATCAGGGGGTTCAAAGCACTATGGAGCTCGAAACAGAACAAAGGTTCAGTATATTTTGCCAACGGATTTTGTATGTTATGGACAAGTTGGAGCGTCTAAGCGACAATGCGAATGACAATTGAAAAGATGAATGACTTTCTAAAATCGTTTGAATCCAAGAAGGAGACGCGACAGCAGTCAAAACAATAGAACTTTCCTCGATGAGAACTTCCAAAGATTTAAAAAGCGGAATGAATGTACTGTAAGTGTCGAGGAAAAGATGCAAGGTAGGCGAAGTCGCTCACCATAAAAACCAGTGACACAAGTCGGAAGATAGCGAACCACGTGATCCGACATCGAAAGGATCTTCAGTGGAAGGAATATAATGCCAGAAAGCGCGAGAAGTGTTTTCCTAGATACAGAAAACTTAATTTGCTGCGATGGAAATCGTATCCAAGAAAGAACCACCATGGAGTCAGATAAACAAAAAAAAATTTTTATACGTAATATGGAGACAAAAGTTTTGAGGATAAAAGTTAATAGGTTCGAGGCCAGAACGGCGACTAACAGTTCGAGTTTATGCAACGAGAGAGTACAAAGCAAAGCAACTTTGGACTTAGCACAAACTAAGCGAACCTCAATGGAGAAAGAGGTAAGAAACCGAATATAAACGACAGCACAATAGCAGCGTTCGCAAAGCAATGAACTTCACACGTAGAAAATTGTGGCGAAAGTAGCAAGCGTGGTAAAGAAAAGTCGAAAAGAAGTGGTAATTCATGCAGATATCTTTCCCACAAACAGAGAAAGCTGTGGGGAAGTGTATCATCCTAGTCTAATTTCAAAGACAACAAACGCTTTAAACGTTTTACCAAAAAAGTTACAGGGGAAAGATTCCTATAGGGTCGAAAATACGGGCTAAGTTAGAAAATAAGTTGCGATTGGTACAAGCGGTACGCTGTGGTTGAACTAGAAAACAAAAAATATCTGAAGTGAAATTCCACTGAAGTCCTAGAGCTTTCAAAGACTGAGTATCAGAATCCGCAAAGGAGTGAGGTAGTAAAAATTGTTGCGAAGCGGTAAGATCCTTTAGTAGTTCCGGACAACTACTGGACCGCTTATGCAGTTCAAAGCCACTAAGTTTTAAAAGAGCGCTTAGTTGATTCCGTAAAGCTCCATAGAGTCTCTACCTAAAGTGATATCATCGATATAAGCATGGTTGCGAAGGGCAAAGAAGTCTAAAGAAACAAAATTTCCTTCGTCTTCAGCCAAATGCAGGAGAGTGCGCATCGCAAGAAAATAAGCGTGGTTTACCCCATAGATAACGGTATTCTACTTGAAGTCTCGAATAGGCACATCAGGAGAAGAACGCCAAATAATTCGTTGATAACCACGCAGATCATGATTAACAAGGACGAATATCTTCACTATAACACAGGACTGAGGACGAATTTGTAACAAAATTGGGGCAATATCCCGTTGAAGCTACGGCTCAACAAACAAATAATCATTTAAAGACGGTCGAGATAAAGTTTTAATGGAGGTGCGCGGCGGCAGGATAAGGAACTGTTCACCTCTGGTGGAACTCAAACGTTAATATTTTATAGCACCATAGCTACGATCACGCCGGTATTTCTAAAACAACTGTCACGGCACACCATAACAAAAGCGCTTGCAGGTTAATCGTGGTAAAAATCATAAATTATACTATGTACACGACGGAGGGGAATTGACTTGCAAGCTACATCTTATGCGATAATTAAAGTTAACTTTAGCTGCGTATTTCTTAATTTTTGTAAACGGAACAGCAACTGAATACAACTGACTAGTTTACTTTCTTTGTTTTTTCTTTGGAATGCCTTGTAGAAAAGCATTCTGATTAGCGTTTATAGCCTCTCTTAGAAGGTCGTAGGAATTGTTTCGTAAACCAATGGATACCACGTGTGTCATAATTACTCTATTCTATCAAACTTTCTGCTGCGTTGATATACACTCATATCGATCTTGAAACGATATACAACTATTTTTTATAGATTATAAGAAATTTTAAATAACTTACTTGTATCCTGCTAAAATATTTAGTAGTGTACTTTTTCCGGCTCCAGAAGGTCCCAAAATGGCATTTAAATGTCCAGATTGAAATTGACCACTAATACTTCTAAGAATGATTTTGGAACCTGCAACAAGTTGTTTTATTATAGAAAAATGAACTTGTGGCTTAGTTGATATTATATATGTATAAGCGTGAGTGAGTTAAATATATATATATATATATATATATATATATATATATATATATTACTCATATTTAGACCAGGGTAGAAAATTAAATAATCAAATCAAATAATTTTAATTACCGTGTATAAGGAATTTCATTAAATAATACGCTTTATTAAAACCTTGAAGCATAAATAAACTCGGTCGTTTCAGTAAAATAAGAAATTTAAATTATCTATAAGACGCTTTACATCAAAAGAAGCAGTATTGAAAAGCGCAGTGGATAATTTAATTATTCCTAAACAAATGGAAATTACGTGCAAAGTTTATATTAATTAACCCTATTTTAAGTAACCGGTAGTAAAACAAAGTGTACATATAATAATTAATATTTAAGTTGTATTCGCTAAAATGAAAGGATAGAAATCAATTTAATTGGAGTTAATTAAACCGTTAATAACATATAATAAGCATAAAAGGCTTGTGAAAACCCAATAATAGTCAAATCGTAGGAAGGTTATTTAAAATGTTACGTTTGAACACCCTGCGTGTTTTTAAAAGGCAATTTCAAGTTAATTTGTTTGGATAAACATGTTGATTCTAAGGATATTGGAAACGATCAGATGCTTTAGCAGGAAATACAGAACACCTGCGTATTTTTAAAAAGCTCATTCTGCGTAAATTTGGCAAATAATTAATGTTTCAAAGAATCTTGGAGAAACCGGGGCTTAATATTCACGAGAATGTGCGATACGGGGTTATTAAACCAAGATAACAGTCCGCGTGGACTAAAATATAATCGATAATGAAGAGTGTCAAGTAGCACCAATACGAACAGGTTAGAGAAGGAAAGAAAATGCGTCAAGCAAAGACACATATTGTAAAGGGCGGGATTTAAGCAACGTCAAGGGGTTGCGATTGGTTAAAATAGGATGCATATATCAGAGGTAGAACAACAATTTCTGTATAAAAGTAATTAGTTTTCTCGGACAACTTTGCGGGCCGTGTTGAAATTTTCTGAGATCTCAATGGGGTGAGGACTAAATTCATAAAAATCGACGTGCAGGCTACAGACTGGGAACGTAGAATGAGGAATTCGTTGGAATTACCCGTTTTAGGGAACAAAGCGACGTGTCGGCTATTCGCTATATATACAGGCGGGAATATGTGTTTCTCTCTTAGACTCTTAGACTTTCGACGATTCGATGCGTTAAAAGCTCGTGCATCCGCGACTTCATATTAAACAGTGCATTTTAGTTTGATTAAATAATTTAAAGTGTGCTAGTATATTTTAGTGACTCAAAATAGTTGGTTATTTTACGTGCTAACATGAATGTACTTCAGTGCACTTAGATACAAGGTAATAAAAGTTTATTATCACGGTACCAATTAGTAAAATTTACAACGACAAATGTATACCCAAAAGTAGGCAGTTTTGGCGTATATTGGTAATATTGGTAAAAGGAAGTATGAATTTCTTTGCTATTTTTCGGGGTGTTAATGACTAAATGGTTCGTAAATGTGTCTGCATCCACTGAACCAGAGGCAGATATACACAGATGAGTTCCGGAAAAGCCTAGAAACAACTTTAAATTAATGGTGATGAAGAACATTTTTAAAGCGTTGACAACTTGAAGCTGTAAATAGAATCCGGTTGGAATGGTGTGATTTACAAAGGGACGATTACACTGAAGCTACGAGGACAATAACCTTCAGGTAAATTGTACTATTTTGTTTGACATTTTTGTGTGTATTGAATGACTTTATAATTGATTTACTTTAAATGGACATTAGTGGAATTTTTCTAACCATAAAAATTTAATTTTAAGATGAAATTTGCTTGTTTAAGTAAAAGGGGTATTTTGTTTTGATGTTCGGGAATAGGATGAAATTTTGGGTAGGTCTTTGAGCTCAATTAGACAAACCTGGTTAATTAACGTAAAGGGTGGTAGATGCTCCTTTATACTCAGACTCCGGTCTGCTTATATTGTTATATTAATTAGTAGGCATCCAACAAGGACTTTAATTTTGGATGCACAGCAAAATGATAATAAAATTAATCCGGAAATTCTTTTAAAACTGAATTTTATGTTCAAATTTAATTTGAAAATTTAATGTATTCTGAATATTGATGTAAATAGAGTTAACGTTGATGTTTGTGGTAGGAATGTGTTGTTTAATTTTTATGATTGAGAATGGAAGTTATCTAGAAGAGCAGCCGAGGCGATTAACAGAAGGAATCAACGGACCAGGTAATTTAAAAGGTATCACAGCAATATATATATATATATATATATAGACAGAAGTTGAACCTACATCTTTGGCTTTCGAACCAAATGCGCTAACCAATTACGCCACCCGGACGGGTGATTACAATCTAAGTTGTTATTTCATCTTATTAACTAATATAATATGGAAAATCAGTTTGCCTTGTGCAATTACTAATATATATATTGATGCGATTAAAGGACAACGAGACGTCATATAACATCATACCGTAAACATACAATGCCACAAACCCCGAGCAAATTCGGACAAATTTAAGAAAAAGCATCAATTAATTTGTTTGTGTAAAGAAGCGTATTTATGAAACACTCAGTATGTGAATTATAAATGCCTAGAGACCGTGATTGCGGGGATATTTATTCTTATGACATAAACTTAACGAAGAAGAAATAGTGTTCTGAGATAAAAATAGTAGTATTTCACTATATTCTACGCAAATAAGGCGTTTTTCAAGGAGTTTCGTCCTTAAGTACATAATTTAAACACGTGTTTATGTTCAACGGTTTTCAATCTGCGTTAACAAGTGTATAAAAAAAATTTAATTGTGTAATCAATAGATTCTTCATCCACATTTTGATATCAAAGTACTCAATTGCGTATAAATTTAGCGCAATCTTCATTTAAAGAAAGCCGCGTGTACAATATTTTCTTTTAATAAACAAACACGCTAGCATTTCAACAAAAACGCATTGATTAGGTTAAAAAAATTTTTAATTTTCTAACGCAGGAACGTGTTCATTGACTTCTAGAATAATCGAGTACTGAAATGGAACATAAGGTGAGTGATGAAATACCGTAGATTCGTGTAAACGATATGATATGAAATGTAAGCGTACATCCAATTAAGGCGAGCTAAAGGTATAAATCTTGAGCGTTGGTACGTTAAGATAAACGACGTCAATTATATCATAGTTTCAAGCGGTTAAAAAGGCGATAAATCTGAATGTTGTATCACATGCCTTTGAAAAAACCAATCAGAAAACTCGGTAATACGAACCAGAACTTAACGCGATTATTCTAGATGCTTACATAAAAAGACAAGCCCACTTCTAGGACCAATCCGAATATAGAAACGACAACTAGATTTCGTTAGAAGGATCTAGATGCCGACGTAACACGGAGGCTTGCCTATATAACTCAATGGAAGTTAAATACGAAGGTTAGTCGGTCAGTCCACATTCTAACGTTATAATACTAAATTATATGATACGTTTGTAGCTAGAGGTCGATCTAACATGTATTGTATAAGTAGTGAGAATTATTTCTTGAAGTAGCGATGAAAAAGTGTTTTAAATGCTCAGGCGTGAGTAATATTATTTTATGGTTCCAAAAATGGAGAATAAATAAATAAATGATAATTGACTACTGCAAGATAAAGTTTTTCATTTGAATAAAAGCATATTTGGAATTGGAATAGTAATTTCGGTATGTAATGGTACAAATTAAAAATATTTTGCAACATGATTAGATGATTGCTCTGAACAAAGGTAACGAAGAGCAGAATGGTTTTTATAGTAGATCAAAATAATATTATTTAAAATAAAAAAGGACATATCTATTGACTAGTTAAATTATATTTTAGTATTTAAATTTAAAGTTGAGTGTGTGTACCGGTCGATAATTTGATTTGATGAATGGCAGCCTTCGGCGAGGTCTTGCAAGTATAAAAAATTATTATACCTAACTGATCAGATACGTTTAAATTCGATTTTAAAAGGGTGGATATTAAGATATCTGACTTACCTTGACAAATTTTGTACACAATAAGATTTAATTAAGGATTTATTAGAGAATGAAATTAAGATTAGAGCGTGCTTATCCTAATTTTAAAAAAACTTGTACTATTTTTAGTACCAGTGGATAAGAAGTTATATGTTTGTTTGTTAGATTTAAGATATTGTTCATAAGAAAAAACCGTCGTGGCAATTTTGGGTTCTATTGTTAATATTTAAAGTTTGTGTTGAGAGAGCTATTTTCGTAAATGTTATATGTAAGATATTGTTTGTAAGAAAAAAGGCATTGTAGATGTAGTAATTAGTAGTTGAAAGATTGTTTGTAAATGAATATTTCTGATTTCTGATGTGTAACGAGCTTTCGTGTATCTCTGAAGAGGTTTTTTTGCACCGTGTGCAACAAGCAAGTATCTGCATGCAGCCAGAAAGTTCTTATTGGAGCAGCATGCAAAATCGGCAATGCACGTGAATTATTTAAAAAAGAGGGAAACCCCTAAGTTAAGTTTTGTTGACCAACACGATCTTTGACAAAACTTCTACCCAAAAAACATTTTATCAAGATATGTGTGAAGTATTCGTGGCAGCAAGGTATTACCTGACATATATTAGAGATCCCAAAGTTTAAACTTTTTCTGGCAAAATACACGAATAAGCATATTCTGACCGAATCCTATATGAGGAAAAGATACTTGCAACCGACCTATATAAAAACGATTTATAAAATAAGGGAGGATATAGGAGAGGAATGCATTTGGTTCGTCGTAATTGAAACACCTGATGATTTAAGTAG
Organism: Platerodrilus igneus; assembly: GCA_036346225.1. Taxonomy (NCBI): domain Eukaryota; kingdom Metazoa; phylum Arthropoda; class Insecta; order Coleoptera; family Lycidae; genus Platerodrilus; species Platerodrilus igneus. Next base: position 4,884,979 of record JARFIW010000830.1, read on the forward strand.
ATCTGTAGCCAATATAATCGTGGGTAAATTAACAGAAGCTGAATACTGTATCCCGCATCTGCTAGCTTCTAGAGTACTGGAAAAAACCAATAATTCGACTGTGGCTAGATTTGTGAACGATTTGCTTCATATACTTTGGCCAGAGAAAATTAAAATAGATCGAGAATTGGTAATGTATTCAGATGCAGCTCCATACATGTTGAAAGCAGCTCGAACATTACAAGTATTTTATCCTTAAACAATGCATCTTAAACACAAACCAACTGCCCACGACAAAGACGGAAATAAAGACCTACATACTTGGAGAATGGCAGACAAGATAAGATCAAAGCACAACCGGTAGAAGGGTATACGCAATGATCCCAAATATCAAAAACCGCATAAAGGCCAAATACCTGATGCCCAGTCAAGGATTTATTCATTGCCTAACTGGTCACGGACCCTATCCAACATACAGAGAACGCATAAACTTAGCTGACACCAACATATGCACGTGCAAAGAAATAGGAACACCGGAACATATAGTGTAGTGTAATGACTTAGAACCGTACCTCTACGCACATACACAAACATTATTAAACAAGACTCTACACCAGATGTTTTGGAACAAAAACCTTTTTCCAAACTTAAATGCACTCACACAAAAAACCACGGCGCTCATCCATCAACGTTATCTTGACGGATAAAACCACAAACAAAACTACCCGGACGGAGACATAAAAGTACCACCTCTCCTCGGACCGACGCTCTGCCCCGGAGACCGGAGACCGATCCCCTGGAATTCCAAAAGCTCCGCTCTTGACGACCAGAAGCAACAAGTTCAAAGCATCAACCCGACTTTGAAACAATCCAACCCCCTAATATATAGAATTTGCATGCTTGTACATATTAGCAACCCCGTCTCTAACAAATAATAACTAACTTATACCAATTCAATTCAACTTTTTGGTAACCTGCGCAAACATAAACACAAATTATCATTTCAAACACATTTCACTCACACATACACACACGCATGCACGCACGCACGCACGCACGCACGCACGCACGCACGCACGCACGCAGCACCCACACGCACACACGCACACACGCACACACGCACACGCGCACACGCGCGCGCGCACTCGCGCACGCGCGCACGCGCGCGCACACGCACACACGCACACACGCACACACGCACACACACACGCGCCTTACTGACGGTTACTTTCTGTGGGAAAGCCAGGTCTGCTTAAATTTCAGGTAGCAGACTACTGAAACGTTGGAACAAATATATAAATAAATAAGAAATTTTTTTTATCCAGGAATGCTACATTTTACGGATCTAACCCACATAAGGTATCATAAAAAATTCGAAATGTCTCCAGAAGTTAACCAAATTTTTAGTCAAGTTAAGAAGGCGTTTCTTAAAGCACCCTTGTGCACGGAAGCTTATAAAAGAGCATGTGATTTACCGCTTCCACCACAGCCTATTACAACTAGATGGAGGACATGCTTAAATGCAGCCCTATTTTATGCAGAATATTTTACAGTTATTAAGTGTATTATTGATATATTCGATAGCGAAACCTCCGCCTGCATACAATCAGCCCAAGAAGAACTGGCTACAAGGGGTGTGGCAGTAAAATTAACTTACATAAAAGCTCATTTTTCTAAACTACCAGAAGTGATCAAAACGTTTGAAAGTAGTGGCACGTCGCTGGTTGAAAGTCTTCGTATTGTAGAGGACTTCTGCAAGGAACTGAATTCAGCACCTAGGGTTTTAGCAACGGTGTTACAAAAATATCCCGGGTATGCCAAAAAAATTTGCGAAATCTTAGACGGCAGTTCGGAAGACGTGCCAACAAAAATAAAAAGTGAATTAATTTGCAAATTTAAGTTTGCACGAGTAACGTCATGTAATGTAGAACGAAGTTTTTCATTGTATAAAAACATATTAACGGATAAACGGCATAGATTTGTGACGTTATTATCGGGGCAGCCACGTTGGGCGCCAAAGTTATGTTACGTTGGCTCGTAGCCGTGCGTAGCCAAAAAGAAAATCAAAGAAGAAATGACCGGGCTCAATCGGAGAGTGGTGGGGGGGGTTGTAGAAAGCAGACCAACATACCATGTACGCGGCCGTAAGGAGTTAGTGATAATACCTGCAATAAAAAAATTAGTTAAGCAAACCTGAAAAAAAAAGAATAAGCATAGCAGCAATGAAACGTCTAAGTTATCCAGTACTTTGTAGAATGTAAATAAAAGAAACTGTTTAGATAAACTATATAATATAACAACGGTAAAAGCAATACAGAAAAATGTTTAGTACAAAGTGAGGTAATATTGGGGAGTAGCAGAAACGTTTCCTCACACACCAATTAGACAAAAAGCAGACAAAATTTTAACAAAATATAAATAGGTAAACACAATTAATATGAGTAGTCCAGTAGTATTGATTTTTCTTTTTTTTTCTTTTATTTAAAATAGCATGCAAGTCTATGGTAAAAGGTATCAGAACGCCAAAGGTATGGCAAAGCAACGGACAGGTATTTAAAGTAAAAAAAAAACAAGTAGGAAATAGTTCAACATACAAACAGTCCTTCAGCAACGCTTCCTCGCAATTGAATGTGGGATTCCCGATGTCCTGCACTAACGAAGCACTGCACCCTTGACTGTGAGAGTGTGGATGGAATTTCTCACACTTTACACTAATCACGCCTACGTATTTCACTGGTGTTAGCAGCAGACATTATCGTGCTGGTGGAACTACGTAACACCGATAAATCTCTTGTTAACTCTACTTCCTGAGACAATAATTTTGAAAGATTTTGTAACACAAATTGTAAAGAAAAATAGTAATAAAAATTTAGAGTCACGGGCTTTCAAGGCACGACGTAATGCATTAAACTAACAGTAACGTGAAGCGTTTTATTTGCTACCTATGGGTAACAAAGGAAAAGCCAATGCTTTTGCATAACCAAATTCGCGCAAACAAAGATCTATTTTAGATTCGTTGGGGTTAGAAAATTCAGGAACTACAGTACCAACTGTCTTTACAAGTGAATGAGATACCTGTTCATAAAAAGCAACCTCTTTTTTTTTTACTAAACCTGCTACAACTGTATCACCATTTTTAGAAACACTCAAGTTTTAAAACTGTGTTTGAATAAACCAAAGTATGCACTACTCTGATAAGAAAAGGAGGCCACGAAAACTAGATCGTACACAGTTCAAATATAGCAAGACAAATCCACAAAAAAAACACAATTAGTAAAGCGACGGTATCACTAAATCAATCTTCCGTAAAAACAACCACGTGCGGTCGGGTTTTCCAAGTTCTACGACTTTTATTTCTAACAGAAAAGCAAACAATTTAGTCGTGCAACGCGTAATCACTAAGTCAATGTTCCGTAAACCTATTAGTTTACAAGAAAAACCACTAAAAACACAATCAGCAAAGCAACGCGTATCACTAAAACCCGTCCGTCAATGACCTTACAACACGCGCGGTCGAGTAAACACATTCTACAGTTAAAGTACAACTAAAATCGTGCCGTGTTTTTCATGTACCATTCGAAAAATTAATACCGCATTAATTTTTCACTATTATCAAAGCAAACAGAAAGCAGTATTTTTCAACGTGCTTCACATATCGGAACACAGAACAGAACTCTGCAACTCGTCGCTATTATAACCGCTTATCGACTCTTATCTACCTCGCTAATAACATAAGGAACATCTAAAACGTGAATGTAACAATCGTATCTAATAATTAATTACAGGCTGTTCATCGTTCTCGATAAGTTGGAATTTATTTATTAATGAGAATCAAGCTTCAATTTATCTATCTTTAATTAATACACGCGAGTTAAATTGCATACAATATGAAAACTATTCGAAAGTATTTACTTTATACAAACAGCGATCCACTTATTATAATACGACGCATTCGCCAACGAGTTAATAAATATAAAATATAGAAATAGTAGTTACAGAAAAGCGTAAGATGTTAGGCTCTAAAAATGCACGTTACAGATTATTACCAGAAAACATTGAGATAATGTTAGTAATTTATTGCAATGTGTTACGGTATTCCGCGCAAACACGGAAGAAAACAGTAAGAGTAAGTAAAAAAATCGTTTACACCGAATACCGCAACAGACAGGCATAGAATCGTAGAATTCGGGCTAGCTCAAAAACGTCGGAGAGGGAAACCTCTGTAAAACTATATTGCTAACATCGAATCTTGAAAGACTATTTACAAAACAATAAAACAAATAAGTTGCGTAATCGTTTGTTACGTGCTAGTAATAGTAAACAAAGCGTCATAACATAAGCATATAAAATTGGCAAGCAAAATATATAACATCTTATAATCTAAATACTTACAATGGTTCATCTTAAATACATACAAAAGAAAATAAGACATAAACTATACAGTACTTCAGGAAAAGAAATATACATAAGTTATCTGTACATGCTACTTTGTGAAGTGCACCTCCTCAAGAAATAGTATAACATTAAAATTAGACACCCTAGCTTAAATTAATCAAATATTAAGTAGTTTCACATTGAGGCATAAGTTCTTTTAGTTAATGTTTATATAGAAAGACAAAAGAAACAGTAAAACGGACTCTAACACAAACTTTGATAATTAAATTTTTAATTTAAAGAAGAATTATTACATCGTCGCTCGTGCATTGTAAATGTGTTTGGTAACGTGGTGGCAGCAAATAAAATGTCTACACTCCACAGCAACATAAAAGAATTACGAAAATAGAAACTGTACCTTAAACTATTTGGCTTCGTATCAGGTTGTGGATGGAAAGATGCGACTGCATTTCTTTATTGGCTGCATGCTGGAACCACTGCTTCACTTATACTAGCACAAAAAGCATTTCTAATAGCGCGACTTTACAACATGTATCTTCCGTAAGAAGATGTTGTATTCAATCTTTAATGCCTCTTTCAAAGCACGGTCTCTATTTTATAAGGCCAGAATCATGTTAGGGGGAAGGGTATTTGGCTTTCAAAGATATCGTCGAAGAACCAAGTGTGCAGAATTCCCAGACAACAGCTGCCGAAATACAAACTGTAACAGCTTGCCAACAAGCAGATTATAACCTTCTCAAAAAATTTAAACTTAGTTTAAAGAGAATTTCCGATAATTAAAAAGGAGCCCACGGCAAGTTCGGATGGAAGGTGGCTCTATGTTGAGGAAATCTCTAAGGTATAGCGGCTAGTCGAACTATATGCTCTGGGTAGAGAATGAGCTGTGGGTCGGGGTGTAATTGCGACCACTAGTAATAAGAATAAGGCGCCACCGTATTTTTTTTATACTGGGGAGACCTAATACAAGTCCCTTGTAATACAAGTCCCTTGTACAAGGATAATGCGGAAACCTTTCTCCTATAACCGCTATATAATTTTTAAAGACCACCTAATCTTTGAAGTATCTTACCTTATGGCTCGACTTTGACCTTAGCAATCCTCCATTGCACCTGTGAACAAATTAAACAAAGAAAAGCACTGTTTGTGCATTCAAACTCAAAAATAATTAAATACAATCAGAATCGACTTTCATTCCTCTTAAATAAAAGATAGTCTTTAGTCCGAAAATAAGAATCTATTCTTTTTGGTATCCAATAAAGTAATTTTCTACAAAAATATGTCTTCCTTTATAAGTTAATTTAAATTAAAAGAGTTAATTACAATGGTACTGAATATATCCGTACCAATTACTATTTAATGAGGTTTATATAACAAATTGACAAAGCATAAAATTGCTTATTTATAGAAAGAGTTAATTATGGTAGATCTACCTTAATTTTACAGTAGATATTACAGATAATTGTTCATAAAATATCAAATGTAGAAATTTAATTTCTAAAGGTTCAAAGTTATAAGAATTTACTTTATCTAATTAGTAGTGACATCTTCTGATGTTTCATTGAGTTAATAAAAGAATTATGTAGGAACAAATTACAGATTCATATCGTATAACAACGAAAAATATAATTGAGGTCTGTCCTTGACCTGTTCAAAGTTAACACAAGTCGTTTAAAGTAAAATTTATCTCGTTTCTACGTCGACAGTTCAAACAACATACGAACATAATTTTTTGTACATACCAGAACTCCAAATTGCACCTAAATACCTGCTTGAAAGCTGACGTATGTATTGACAACGGAATATTCCATTTTAAACAAATAGTTGTGCTGCATTCTGAAGAACACGTCACTTGACCTCCTTTATCTGCGTTTCAATTTACAGATGTTCTAGGAGTAATTCACACCACAAGAAAGCAAATGTTGTTTGTAATTAACTTGAATAAATTATATATGTGATTCCATATTATACAAGAATAGAATTGTTTTCATCAATTTCGCATGAATACCATTCAGAAAAGTTGCTTATTTATAATTTACGTTGCAATATAATTTAAATTAAATTATTCCCAAAGTTACACTGAAAATTTTAATTAATATTGTTATAGAAACAAATTCACTTACTGTTCCTAACGGTCTTTTAACAAAAACTTCATCGTTCTTCACGACTGGTTTCAACAAAAAAATGGACCATCCAAAACAATTTTTGAAGATGGCTTTCACTTGCAATCTTCCATCGTGCATGCTTCCAACACCAAAAATCAATGAAGGACATCGCTCCTAAGAACAACGTTCGACCTGCTTTAACCCCAGCTGTGTTAGAAGTGCGGGCCGAGCTTGTCGCTGCCCGGTAACAGCGTTACCTTGCGGTTCCTGAGTAGAGGGGGCTTTAGGAAGGATACCAAACAAGAGCTTATATATTGTCACCGTAGAATTTAACTTTTAACATGAACTAAATACTAGTTCTTTATTGGACAATAGATGTTATTAAATTAAGTGGATTGGATAACATTATAATGTATTATATTATTTAATATTTAATAAAAGGATTGATTATACGGATATATATTGGGTGGAAAATAAAATTGCTACAAGATAACGCAATTATCAAAGGATTTTTAGACAAAGGAAAACAAATCTTGTTAGTTTGTAACATCTTAACAGCTGCAGAATACCAGATAACAAGTCCATTGTAAGCAGATGTAGCCAGGTGGTAAGGTCTTATCTTTTAGAAGAAAGCTGTGCATTTGCATGCAGCTTTTAATTAAAATGTAATCACTGCAAGTACTAGAAAATATTGCAACTACTTTGTAACGCAATGCTTCCTAAGCAGATGTTTGATTTTATAAAGCAAACTTTTACATAGAGTAATTACTTGAGAAATTTTATTAAATAACACTAATTCAAATGGCGGGAAATCGAGCTTGTTGAGAAAATTTAGGGCATTATAAAAATGACAGCAGGAAAAAGTACTTGCAGGGTTTTGAACGTAACAAATTGTAAATTGTAGTACAATGAACCTAAATTAATAGTATTTCTAATTTGTTTCCTGTCATCATCATCATTAGGTCTTCAGTCCTGGAACTGGTTAGGCGCGTACCCTCATTGTTTCCTATTCTGAACTTACCTACACATTTCCTTGAAATTTGCACAGTCTACATCTTTCACTATCTGCGTACATTAGTTTGATCTAGGCCCACCTCTACTTTTTTTCCTACTTTTGCTTATGATATATCTCGCACTATTCCTCAAAAATGCTTTAGAACATATCCTGCCCTTCTATTTCTCCTTTTTGTTTTTGTTTTCTACATGTGGTTTCAACAATTTTCTCGTTGTTTCTATGTTTGTTGTCTTCGAACATTGCCGCTGCTAATTTTGTTAGATGCAGCCCGGTTTTTCTTCTATTGATTTACAAATATATAACCTATTTTCCCTATATTTAGTGGTATGTGAAGGGAGTTAAGCAGCCTGCGGCTGAAAAGGCCACCCCCCACCAATGTAGTACCTTCGGGGGGAGCATTGGAAGATCAAATGTAGTGCCAAGGCCCCCCAATACTCAAACATTTGGCGAATTAAAAGTTTTCCAATATATCCTTATGAACAAGTCTGTCTGATTTAGGTTTATATCTACCTCCTTTTACTTATCTCTGCTTGTAATATATCCCATGCTATTCCCCAAAAATGCCTTAGAACATATTTTGCCCTTCTATTTCTTTTATTTTTTCCACAGATATCCTTGCTCCGCTACTATTTCTAAAACTTATTAGTTATTAACCTTGTCTCTCCATGCTATCACCCTCATACATCTGAAGCGCAACATTCCAAAAGACTGCTACCGTTTTTCTGTCTGCTTTTCCTACTGTCCGTATTTCATAGGCATACTGTGCTGTGCTCCACACATATGCTTTCAACAATTTTCTTCTTGTTTCAATGTTTGTTGTCTTTCATCGTAGGCACTGTTCTTTCTTGTTAGATGCAGTTAGGTTTCCTTCTATTGTTTTACAATAATATACCCTCTTTCTCGAACATGTATGGCTGCCAAGTTCCCCAGCACTTAAACAGTTGCCGATTTAATATTTTTTCCAATATATCTTTTTGCACAGTCAACATTAGTTGCAAATATTTCCAACCAACACCTGTATTTGTTTATAATAATCATCAGATTCATTTGCGCTTATCTTTTCGTCATTATATTTTTCGTCTTAAAACTGATTGGACACGTACCTGCACGTATTAATATTCTGAGCTAGTTTACACAATTCCCTGAAATTCTTACACAGCCTATATACAGCTCGGTTCCCCTTCTATTGTTTTCTAATTTTATGCCCTATTTCACCGAGATTTAGTGAAAGGGATTAAGCAGCCTGTGGCTGTCAAGATTCCCCAATACTTAGACATTTACCGAATTAATAGTTTTCCAGTAAATTCTTTCACACAACTAACATTATTCGAGAATATTGCCCAACCAATACTTGCAGTTGCTTATAATAATCATCATGTTTAAGTACAGTTACTTTTTTCGTCATTAGTTTATCCATCTTGGGACTGGATTGATTTCTATTCTGAGCTAGCCTACACATTTTCCTGCAATTTTTACAGCCTACATCTTTCACTATCTGTGTGCAGTAGTCTAACCTAGGTCTACCTCTACTTCTCTTTTTTTCCTATCTCTGCTGCTAATATATTCCGCACTATTCCCTCATGGAGTAGTATATGGCCTATCATTCTATCTGTCCTATTTTTTACCGTTTCACATATTTCTTTCTTACCCTATCATTTTAGTACCTTTTCGTTCGTAACTTTGTCTGTGCATGATATCTTCATCAAACGTCTCCTACTGTCCAGGCTTCACAGTCGTATAGTTCTGTGCTCCACACATATGTTTTAAGCAATTTTTTCCTTGTTTTTATGTTTGTTGTTTTTGAACGCAGTAGTTGCTTTTTCTTGTTAAATGTAGCACGACCTTGTGCTAATCTTTGTTTTATATTTTTTACGCTTTTTCCATCTTGCGTTATTTTACTTCCTATCATCTGCAAATCTAAGCACATCAATTTTTTGTTCCTGCATAGTAATTCCAAATGTCTTCCTGCATTTGACAGTATTCATTGCCTCTTCAATGTACAAGTTAAAAATTAATGGGCATAGGGCACATCTCTGTCTCACCCCTTTCCTAATGTTTACTTCTCTACGTTCTTGCTCTAATTCTATTACTGCTGTTTGCTCTTTGTATAAGCTATGTACTATTCGTCTATCCCTATAACTCATTCCAATCTTTTTGAGTATTTCGAACATTTTTTTTCCATTTTACATTGTCGAATCCTTTTTTTTAGATCTACAAACTCTATATACACGCTCTCTCCTTTTTCTATTGTTTTCTCCACTATCGCTCTCAGAGCTAAAATAGCCTCCCGTGTTCCCCTGTATCGTCTAAACCCAAATTGATCTTCTAGTATTTCTTCAGCTCGTTTTCCATTCGTTTTTGTACAATTCTAGTTAATATTTTTGACACGTGTGCTGTCTTATTGTTCGAAAATTTTCACATCTGTCCGTGCCTACTTTTTGCTATAGTTACTGTGATGTTACGTTGGAAATCTTTGGGTATCTCGCCTGTCTCATACATATAGCTTACAAGTTGAAAGAGATGTTCTGTTACTGCTTGTCCAGCGGCTTTTAAAGTTTCTGCTTGCACCTTATCTGTACCCGGCACCTTACCATTTTTCAGATCCTTTAATGCTAATTCAAACTCATCTCTAAGTATAGGATATCCCAAGTCATCATTTTCAATGTCTGATTCCTGTTCTAATGCTGTTAGTTCCTGCATATAAATTCCCTATATTGTTTCCTGTATAATGCGCATAATAAATAATTACATAAGTACAACATTTTCTGCGTTTTGTTTTATTTCAGGGTTTTAGGAAATTTATTTAAAAATTGTACCTTGCGTATTTGTGTCATATTTTAGCAAAAACTTCTGAATATTCTATGTCAAATTTTGATAATATTTATTTCATATAATTCCTAACACTAGTTAGCACACACGTCAAAGATCCCTCCTTGCTTGTAACAGCAAGGGTTCGGCAAAATTCAAAATTTCCAGGTTAAAAAAACTAGCTTCCTGGCCAATGTAGTACCTGCTGGTGGAGCATTGGAAAAAAATCAAATATAGGGGTACATAATACTTTACTTATGGTTATGCAAATGTTTACATTCAAAGAATACAATTTGCGTATTATATTTCTGCCAACATCATTATCAAGGATTATTTAATGCGGGAATCCAATGGTATTATTTTCAATCAACATACAGTTCTACTAATATTGCATTTTGTTGCATTAAACCAGTGCAATTATATACATATGCATTTGATGTAAATATTTCACAAATCATTTAAGACAAATTCAGATCTTTATATTTAAACAAATTAATCTCCGCAGATAATTACGAGTAATATGGGTGGCAGGTTGACAAGATATCATCGCAAAATTTATGCATGCAATATGCTAAAATCTGCTAAGAACTTGTCTATTACATTAATACCTCGTTAAATTCGTAATATTATTCATCATAATAATAATTTAAAGAGTTTATTGGTTAGATTGTATCGCAACCTATTACATTTGCCTCACTTATGAATGGAATACGAATTTGGCAATAGCTTCGAGGCTGCATAGTAATGGGTATAAGAGGCAAGCCAATTTAATATGGTTTCAAAAGAACCGCTTTTTGATTGATCTTGATGTTAGGGCAAGTGGTAGTGTCTAGCAACACACACTACTGCAACATATAAGTCGATATATAAACAAGCAACAAAACATATTTACAATACTGGTGATTAATATACAACACTATCACTAATTGTGTACAAGATTAACATGTGTGCGTGTAAATAAGCACAAACAGAAGCAAATACATGTATATAATTATATTGTACAACGAGCATGGAATGATGTCCATTTTTCACGAGTCTGATAAATTTCAGCACGAGCTGAAAGCGAGTGCTGCAAATCATACTCCAGCATCTACAAGAATAGTGGCGGAAGATCTCCGGAAGCAATGACCAGTATATAATTCCGGATTGGGTAGTTTTAAATACGTTACAATTTGCTTTCCCATAGCACCAAATTTATTGATACCCACTTTCTGTGTGGTGCATTATTCCTTTCTGATAATTTAAGAAAAAACTAGGATCGCAAACATTTGATGGACGTAGATTCCAGTATTTTTTTGTGATTTCATAAAAATTACTCGTTATCGTAAAGCTGCGTATAATTTTTGTTTTCGTGTCGGGAACTGTAACTAATATCGCAGAACCCAATTCCGTGAAATGAGTAATCTTCATCTGATGTAATTCCTGTCTGCGGCAAGCACCCATAATTCCCATAATTAATGCAGTCTGTAACAATATAAAAATAGCTATAAACACGCATTATTCTCCTAAGTTAATATAACATACTTTTGTCAGAAGAAACTGTTGATCCGGAGCCTCAGTAATAAATTTATTTATTTCCTCTGTTGTAAAATTTTTGATTTTTCGATTTATAACCGCTTGACTTCCGTTTGAGAAACGCTCTTAATTTTCCATACTTTGATATATCTACATTATGATGGATGGTGAGACTTGTTCTCAACATAGAATAATGCGTCCACAATGTCGGAGATTTATACTTATTAGATAATTCATTAAAGTACGTAATTAAAACATTTTCAGAATAAGATGTTGTCTTTTGATCTCTTCGCCAATCCATAAACGATTTATAAGCAGTCTCATATTTTTTTTTGGAAATTTCCGGTAATAAATTTAATGTAGTTGCATTTGCAGCTTTTACAATATTTGGAGGCGTCGGTTCTAGTTCGCTTTCACTATCACTAGCCATTTTTTAAAGACTTTGCAAATACTTTAAGATTTTAAACGCTTTCACAGTATGAAATTATTTATTTGACATTTGTTGGTTTATTATTTGTTTCATAGCCCACCTTTGAAAACTCGGCCGTCATTGGAAATAAGATGCAAGTGCAGGGCTACTTGATTAATAGAAATATAAGCGCAACCGTGCAAATTGAACATTCCCGCACTAGTTGCTTAGCAACTTGCCTAGCAACGAGTGCGGGAATAAAAACCTGTATAGAATGTAGTAGATTTTTCTATCAAAAACACACCTAAAATAGGCTCGTTCCAAAACAGTCGTAGAAAAAAGTACATTACGTTGATTAATAAAAAGCACAATCAGAATCTTTACCTGATTAACACCGTTGCTTGTTAATAAGTACAAATAAAAACAACGTTCATATATCCCTATATAAAAGCACAAATATACAGGGTGTTTCAAAATTGCACGGCACTATTTTAAGGGAGTGTTCTTTAGCACATAATAAACATAAAACTTCTAATAAACGTATGCCCTAAAATGTACCCTTATGGAGTTATATCCCCTTTAAGTGGGCTAGGTGAAATTGAGTTTTTTTAATTATCCGAAGAACCACAAAAAATATTTTATTCAGATTTTTGTTGCCTACCCATGTTTTTATGCCAAATAAGATAGGCTTATCCATTTTTTGATAATAAGATCAGGAGCGTCCCATTCGGGGGTGGGCAATCACGTTTAACCCTGTAATTTTTTTGTGTGTAAGCTATTATAAATTATAATGCCAAAATTAGAATCTTTTGACATTTCTGAGTAAAAAAGTCACTCTTGTTTGAAGTCTATATCTGTAGCCGTTTTCGATTTAATTGGGGTAAAACATTCAGGATGCCCTATGATACTTTACATACTTACATAGATGTTGAAAGTTGAAAATATTTATTACAATTAAACATTTAAAGTAACTGTTCAAAATGCCCACCATATTGTTGTATGCAGCATCCAGCACGGCGAATCCATTGCTCTCTGGCAAGTCTTATAACATCAGGACGATTCTTAATAGCATCAGCAGCCTCCATGATCCGATTCTTTAACTCCTCTTGCGTGTAGATAGGCTTAGAATAAACTATAGTCTTCATCCAACCCCAAACAAAATAATCTAACGGTGTTAGATCGGGTGATCGAGGTGACCATTTAACAGGTCCATTTCGGCCAATTCATCGGTTATCATATTCTACGTTTAAAGATTCAGTGACAATATGAGCGGAGTGGGCTGGGGCATCGTCATGCATAAACCAAATCCCACATCTATCGGGAATTGGAATATCCTCTAACAGCTCATAAAGATTATTTTGCAGAAAATTCAAATAAAACACTCCTGAAAGTTTTCGTGGTAAAAGGAAGGGGCCGATGAGATTGTTACCAAGAAGTCCACACCAGACATTTAAGGAAGATGTATGCTGATAATAATTTGTGACAGTGGTATGGGGGTTTTCTTCATCCTAAATATGGGTATTGCAAAAATTGGTAATTCCATTTCTTGTAAAGGTAGATTCATCAGTCACTAGCGAGCCGGTCATGAAGTTACGATGTCGTGTGCATTTTCGAATTAACCACTGCGAAAAATTGGTTCGTTTGATGTAATTTTGCGGCAACAAATCTTGCATGGATGTCACGTAAAATGGGTACAGTTGCTGCTCGTGCAATGTTCACCAAACGCTTGCAGATGAAACACCAAAACGAAGAGACAATCTTCTGATGCTAGTACTAGGAGATAACTGAACAGCGTTGAGTATTTGTTCTTCAACATTTACATCTCGTCGAAATCTTTGTCGACCAGCATTTACTCGTGTAGGTTTTAGCGTGCCAGTTTCCCTAAGACGTGTTTCAATGGATTGAAATATTTTACGATTTGGTATCCTTCTAGTTGGAAATTGTTCTTGGTATTTGCGAACTGCAGCAGCGCCATTTCTCTGTACTTCACCATAAACTAACAGCATGTCTGTTTGTTCTACAAATGTGAACAAGTTTGTGGTGTCTCCCATGATACAACAAATTAAAGTGTATTCAAAATACCAATTTACACAAAAACTAACAGAACTAGTAACACATATTAGTAACTTACACAGTGTTTAAACATAACAAAAGTAATACATAGTACTGTCAAACAAATAAACGATATGCAACTGTTATAATGTAGAGCTTCTAATATCCAAGGCTATTTGATAAACATCGCATTTTGACATTTAGCTTTAGTCTTCAACATCTAAGTAATACATTGATTAATTTGAGACATATGTATAGTTTATACATATGCCAAGTTCTTACAGAGATATTGAAGGCATATGGTTATTAGGTTTATACCTATACATATGGGAAGTTCAAATTAAAACTAAACGAATAAGGTATGTATCATAGGGCATCCTGAATGCTTCACCTCAATTAACTCGAAAACGGCAACAGATATCGACTTCAAGCAAGAGTGACTTTTTACTCAGAAATGTCAAAAAATTCTAATTCTGCTTAGAATGGCAGAGACCATAAGGGTCGGTATGGCAATCTAAAACACACCACTGTGATGTGGAAGGCAACGGGGAAACACCACATTATCTCCCAAGTACACAGCGTACTTAAATTGTAATTAAGATGATGGCATCCTCTGAGGTAAAAGATTCCAGAGTTAAAATAATCTCTCATTTGGATCTCCGGGAAGGGACTACTTCGGAGGATGTGATCGGAAAGTTTAGAAAAAGAATTGAGAACATTCTGCGAGGCGGAACGTGGAATGGCAGAAGTATAAAGCAAGTAGATAAGCTAAAGAAATTGAAAATTGAAATGGACAGGTTAGCGAATTTCGGTGGCCAGAGGCGAGGGATTACAAACGAATGAAAGATGGCTAGCTTAGAATCTAAACCCGTAAATACAGTAATAATACAAGTATACATGTCCACTTCTAGCTACAGTGAGGAAGAGGTAGAAGCGATATACAAAGATATCGAAGGACACCAAGATTTAATAATTACGGTGAATTTTAACGCAGTAGTAGATGAGGGTAGAGAAGGAGCGGTAGTAGGATTATTTGGTTTAAGCACGAGACACCACAGGGGAAATAGGCTGGTAGAATTTTGCAACAAAAGTAATTTAATCATCACAGACACATTATTTCAACACCATGCTAGAAGACGATTCATGCACAAGATTCCAGGAGATACAGGAAGGTATCAACATTCTTGTTAAACAACGGTTTAGGAATCAAGTAGAAGACTGCAGAAGCTATCCAGAAGCAGATATAGATACTAACAACAACATCGTAATCATGAAGACCGCTCTTAAATTTAAAAATTTGAGAAAACAGAACAGAAAAAGGCACCTTAACTTTGAGAAACTAAAAGATAGAAATCCACGAAAAATTTGAAAAAAAGTTAAATGAATTGTTGAAAGATATCGGGAAAAGTTCTGATATAAGGAAGTAGAAACTGAATGGAGTAACATTAAATCCAGTTTAGACATGGCGACCAGAGGCATTCTGAGATACACACAAAAAGAAAATAAGAAACCATGGATAACAAAGGATATCCAGAATTTAATAGAAGAAAGAAGAAAAACAAATACAGACCGGACGAAGCTGGAAAACAGAGATACAAAACCATAAATTGAGAAATTATTCGCAAATGCAGGAAAGCTACAGAGCAATCGATTGATGAAAAGTGCAAAGAGGTACAAACTAAGATAGAAATAGGAAACAGGGACAAAGCATAAAAACTAACATCGTTGTTATAGAAAGTGGTTAGATGGCAAGAATATATAGAGAATTTATATGCAGGAGAGGAACTAACTGCATTAGAACAGGAATCAGACATTAACAACGATGACTTGGCATATCCTATACTTAGAAATGGGTTTGAACTAGCATTAAAAGGCCTGAAAAATGGTAGGGCGCCGGGTGGTGCAAGCAGAAACTCTAAAGACGCCGAACAAGCAGTAACAAAACGTCTCTTCCAACTTGTAAGCTGTATGTATGAGACGAGATTTCAAACAATAAGTTTGACAGCACACGTGTCAAAGTATTAACTATAATTGTACAAAGACCGATGGAAAAACAGGCTGTGGAAGTACTAGGAAGATCAACTTGGGTTTAGGCAAAACAGGGGAACACGGGAGGCTATTTTATCTCTGAGAGTGATAGTGAAGAAGATAATAGAAAAAGGAGAAAGCGTGTATATCTACGTGTAGACTAGGAAAAAGCATTCGACAATGCAAAATAGAAAAAAATGTTCGAAATACTCAAACCGATTGGAATGGGTTTTAGGGATAGACGGATAGTACATAGCTTATACAATTAGACCAGGAACGTAGAGAAGTAGATATTAGGAAAGGGGTGAGACAGAGATGCTCCCCATCCTCGTTAATTTTTGACTTATACATCGAAGAGGCAGTGAATATTGTCAAATGCAGGAAGCCATTTGGAATTATGATGCAGGGACAAAAGATTGACATGCTTAGATTTGCGGATGATATAGTGGTATCAGCATCTTGCAAGGAAGAGTTAGAAGCAGCTTTTGATGAAATGGAAACAGTTCTAACAGAGAGATACCCTATGAAAATTAACTAAAATAAAACTAAAGTAGTAGTACGCAAAGGAGGGGAAAATAAATCTAAAACTGGAATACAAATAAGAAACGAGCACTTATAAGAGGATAAAGATTTCTGCTACCTAGGAAGTCAAAAACGCAAGATGGGAAAAGCGCAAAAGAAATAAAACAAAGATTAACACAAGGTCATGCTTGTAACCTTTTTAATTACCTTTCTATAAATTAATAGGGGTTAAGGTTTTCTTGCTAAAAGATAAATGGTCTGCACTCTTATTTCAGGACTGCAGTGGATTCTTTGAATTGTTATTCCTACTCTTAATACCATACACTTAATTTAATCCAGTTATGTAAACAAGAACACAATACACAACTTCAGTAAGTAAACAAGATATATTACTAAATATTAGTCCAGAATATGCACAACCTAATTTATCTTACAAATGTTTTACAATTTACCATATACACAAAGTTTACAGTTGCCACTTGAACAATAACATTAAAAAAATTGCTACAGTGCACTCTGAATAAAAAATTTAATATACTTTTGTATTGACTAAAGTCGTTAGTAATTTAAATCGAGCCCGCTTTCATCGTTTCAAACTTGTACAAAATAAAGTCCATAAATTTAGTAATCACTTCAAACAAAAAGATTGAGGCTAATGAAATTTCAGGTATTGTCTTAAAGCATTTTTTTAGTATAGTTCAAATATTCATACAATTAAAATTTTGCTATTAAAAGAGGAATAAAATTTAAAATACCTGTTTATGTGTGTGGCATGTAGTTTGGTTGTTGTCACCTGATAAGTAAGTTGATACCTCTGTTACCAAGGGTCCTTACCAGGATTTCTTATTACTGATCTACCAAGGACGACACCTGTGAAGATAACAGCTTAAACAAACACCATTGGACAGCGTGCACAATTAAAGTCTTTCCATATTCTACGATTACAGTCAGAAATTACGGTTGCATTATAGAGTGCGTTCATAGTGGCAACGAATGGTGTTTGAGATGTCCCAAACTTATTGGTTAGAATTCACCATGTGCTAATTCTATTAAAATAATACGTATTTTGGATACCAGAGTGTATACGCTAGGATCAAAATTATTTCCACGTGCTCCCAGGAATAATTTATTATTGCGTGCTTCTCGTAATAATTTAACGTTACGTGAACCCGTAACTAAATGCTGAAGTAAAAAACCCTCGTCAGATTTAACAATTTCAAATTAATAAAAGCGAAGTAGAGTTACCCACTTTCGGCTTTGCATATTAAAACAAAGTGAACAAACTAACTTTTGAACATCTAAGTTGTTACACCATTTTTCTAAAAAGATATATATATATATATATATATATATATATATATTTTACTCTACCTTATAGGCGGTAGAGCCTCGATAAATTATGAGGGGTTCCTGTTTACGGTTTAAGCCCAGGGTAAAGAGGATGGAAAATGGCTTTGAGTAAAAAAAGGACCCTCTAAAGAGATCTTCCAGCCAGCTAAGCTTCCTCAACTTAGGGCAGAGTTATGAGCTAGGGTCGTAGGATGGTATGAAGAATTTTTAATGGACGCCACCGTATCTTAATAATTTTTATAATAAGAATCAATCCGAAGATAAGATACGGAAATCTTCGAAGAGAAAAAAATATCCTTGACGAGCAAAACATAGAAAAATAATACTTACTTATGACTCAGCAAACTGGAATTGGAACGACGATTCCGTACTATCTGAAAATTTAATCACTGCCAAACATTTTTGAACTAGGGCTACATTAGAGCCTAGTCACTTTATCACAAACAATAAATTATAAAAAGATCAACTAGTCAAAATTATACTTCAAAAAATTTTTAAACTCAACACCAATAATATATCTTTCTTCACTACAAAAATTTCATAAATGTGGTTGTTTGCTTCTATAGAAAAATTATCGTTGACTTCAATGAAAGAAAGCTTTAAAACAACTTATTACTCTTTCTATTGATTTACAAAAAAAATTTCTTTTGTACAATTTTATACGTACTGAAACTTTTGAAATATCTACTTTTATTAAAGTTTAGTATTAGTTTCTGATTAGTTGTAAGAATTTTATAATTGTAAATTTATTATAATTCTTTATAAGAAATATAGTTTTTTCATTATTATTCTACAATTTGTATACGATACTGAATAGGATCCTGTTCGGGTTTACAATTAATTGATTAAATGCTTTGACTTTCTTAGATTTCAAAACTACATTTTTAATTAATTTAAATTGATGGTATCAAAGGTCAAAAGTACTTATTGTTTGAATTAATCTGTACTTGAAGTGTACTGTCAAAAACATTATATTTTATAACGTGACAAACAAATATAAACGTGTCACGTGCTTAGTTACAAATACATTTTAGTATAACCTTGTAAATTCAAAAATTATCTTATAGAAATTTCTTTGTGTTTATAAGAGCATTTATGAAATGTCCAACTATTAAATTCTGAACAAAAATTACGTATCTAATTTAAATGACCATATAAAATTTACAAAAATTTCGTGTACCAATTTAAATGAACATATAAGATTTACAAAAATTATTTGTATATTTCCAGTAATGGTTCCATGAAATGAAAATTGAACTAAAATTGGAGATGACTCACCACAAACAATCTGCTAGGCATCCGAGTTCGTCAACCATCTTGAGTACTTACGACAACAGGTGCGTGCGGCTGGCCCGTGCACGGACTTGACTTTTATACGAAACAAAATTTACGGAAAATTCCACCATACTCCATAGTAGCATTTAAGATTTTGTACTTTCAATACAATTAACAACAAATTGTGCTTCAGGGTTCCATAACAATTATATACATAAGATTTATCGCTCCAAAATTTTATACATTACGTGTCTAGTTACGAATACATTTTTAATTGCGTTTCAATACTGTATAAACATTTTTACTTGTGTTTCAAAATTGAACATTTTTTACTTGCGTTTCAAAATTGGACCTAAAACTTTCTTCGATATTATTTTTTTACTTGCGTTTCAATACGGTATATACATTTTTTACTTGCGCTGAAAAGAAACGAGGAAATGAATTGGATGCAAACTTGAAAATAATTCACCTACCGTAGATGTGTATTTCTTGGTCACACCAGGTCGATTCAACAACTAATCGATGCCATAGAATCCGTCGACATCATTTCACCTGTCTTTGGGACGGCATGTTTTATCAAACCTGCTAGCCCACGTTTCAACACTTGCTTAGCTGATTACATTCCGACGTTAAATCATGAACCTTGACCACGAGGCAAATTTATAATTCAAGCACGCGCAGAATGGCAATGTTGTATCAATACATACACAGATAAAAGAAATCTTAAATTTTACTTCAAGTCTTTAAATATAGGTGAAGCTATAAGTATGAATTGATAATATATCGTTACAATCGGAATTTAATATTTTCTGTTTAATAATGTATATTTGTTAAATAGATATTTAGAACAAAATCGTACATTAATGAAGCAGGTAACTGTATTCCTTACAAAGTACCTGATGATTTTCAGGCCAAGCTCAAATTCACAACTAGAAAAATCCATTTTCGTGCAGTGCTTAAATCAAAAAGGAAGACAAAATTCGCGTATCTAACAAAGTAGATAATATCCCTCCTAAGCACAGATGGTTCCCAAAATTAACAAACAGAATGTTCTTCAACCAAAATGTTCCCACAAGGTGTGTATGTATGGTTGTCTATCTATCAGAATAAGTAAAATACATTGCCTAACTAAAAAAAAGATAACAGAAAAATTTAAACTGTTACATGCTACATTTGACAAGAAAAAGCAATTATTGTGTTCAAA
This sequence comes from Platerodrilus igneus, assembly GCA_036346225.1. Lineage (NCBI taxonomy): Eukaryota > Metazoa > Arthropoda > Insecta > Coleoptera > Lycidae > Platerodrilus > Platerodrilus igneus. The sequence continues at coordinate 4,905,633 of JARFIW010000830.1, forward strand.
GACAACAAGCATAGACACAAGGAAAAAATTTCCGAAAGCATATGTGTGGAGCACAGCACTGTATGGCTATGAAACTTAGACAATAGGAGAATCCTTTGAAATGTGGTGTTACAAACGTATGATGAAGACAAAGTTAAGAACCACGAGTTTCTTGAAATGGTAGGGGAAGAAAGAAATATGTGGCAAATAATAAAAAATAGAAGAGATAGAATGATAGGTCACATACTAAGACATGACGAAATAATGCGAAAAGTAATAAAAGCAGAAACAGGAAAAAAGGGGTAGTGGTAGACCTAGGTTAGACTACTGCACACAGATAGTCGAAGATGTAGGTTGTGAGAATTTCAGGAAAATGTTGTAGTGGTTTTGAGTTTGGATACGTCAACAAAATATTCAAACTTAGTTAGTTTGGTGCAAAAACTGAGGCGGGAGAAAGAAAAGTGCACAGCAGAGAGAGACAGGTGCTCTCCGGTAGCGTGAAGTGTATGAAATCAAGTTTTATTTAATAAACCTGCACATGAACTTCATGAATTATTATTCTTGGATAAACGAAGAAGATTATTTCAATGGTAAAATTTATTGATTACCAAAACTGCAAGTAACGACGAACGATCGGCGTGTTTTTATTTTGTTTTAGATTTAACCACAATTTTTATTTCAAGAAGGCGTGGGTTATAATTGTAAACACTGTCTTGGATAAGTTGTCATGTTGTTTTAGTGCTAAGATTTATAAATAGCATTCCATGGAATTTAGGGTATGTATTATAACTGTCCTTTTAAAAATAAAAATTTGTATGACCTAAAAATGGTTTGTTGGTCTTTTCTTCAAATTTATATGCAGGACCACCCCAATGTTCTCAAGAAAACATTACTATGTATAGGCTAGCTCAGAATAGAAACCAATGGAAGTACGCGTCCAAAAAGTTCCAAGACGCAAAACCTTATAACGAAAGAAATAATTGTACTTATACCTAATGATTATTATAAACAGCTACAGGTGTTATACTTCATGGTTCCTACTCAAAGGTATACTTTTAAAGTCCCGATGCATAATGTATAAGAGCCACTACGACAGTTGGTAGCAATAATAAATACATGCATAATGTTGCGCAATAAGGTGTTACGTCATATTAATGTTTCAAATTACTATATCACATGCAAAAAATGTTTATTTTAATTATAAGAGAAGAGAAAAAGTACTCACGTAAACTGTGGAGCTTTTCACAATATGGCAGCTACTCTCGCGGCAGTAAGGCGTTATGGGCGTGGGTCGTCCTTTTGCCCCCTCGTTGAAGTCAGATTTAATTTTGCCTTCTTGTTGTAGAGATACGAAAGGAATATAGGTAGCAGGAACGATATCAGGTAGAGATGAAAGGAAACCTACATTGCCTGAAAAAAAGAAGACAAAGGCACACAGATAACCACACTCGTCGACGTTTAGTTAACTAGTCCTGATGTGACGGAAATCACCACTTCCTTTTCACTCTGCGTCTGCGCATTCCCGGGCGCCGGCGCAACTATCTGAAGGAACAGAAATGTACGCACAAGTCTTTTAAATTATTGGCGCGAATTCCTTTACAAATTTAGAAACTTACAGAAATGTTTACATGACCGATTTTCGGCATGTATTAATACTTGTAGAACATTCCGTAGTATATCATTTGATTTTTGATTCTTTGAAAAATTCTAGAAATATGTAACAAAAGTACAAAATGTTTTGCAATTTTCAATGTTTATGAAATTGTTACAGACGGATTTTTAGTTTTTTTTTTACTTAGAGAAACTGAAACTTTTGGAATTGAACTTTGATCTATTATTTGACTGTCTTTGTTCTAGTTCTTTTAAATTTTTATTTGAACGACTGACAAATTGTGCCACAGTGCAAGATTTAACACTTTTGGTGAATTACTGAATACTAATAATTTAATAAATTGTATAAATAGTATAAACGGCACCAAACTTCATCGGTTAATACCTCAAGCAATTGAAAATTGGTACCTAATGCTATTAGAACTTAAGGAACCTGAAAGTCAAATAATATACCGAATGTTTGCTTAAAAAAAGTTGGATTTTCAAACTGTGGTATGTAGAAGATACCTTATTGTTTAGAAATACATATTATCTGATGGAATAGAAGTAAAATGAAGTAATTGTTTAAGGTTGAAAAATTTTTTAAAAAATGATTACCAAAAGGTATAAATCAGTACATAGATCCTTTTATATACCAATAAAATGTTATTTACTTTATCCTTTTTTTATGGCATGAGTTCGATAATGGCATTATTATACATTTTTCCGCAATAAATAGAAAACTATATCTGCAGCCAAATTCTACTATTCTACAATAAATTAAGTGATCATCATACACGTAGCTAGGAGGTATGGTACTTAGAAGGCTACTTCCCCCCCCCCCCCTAAATATTCTAGCTCTCCCCAAGAAGGATGTTCAAAAAACGCTAAAAATAAAATCTGTATTTAGAAAATAACTAATGGCTGTTCAAACCCCCCCACAAAAGGCTAGTTACGTTACTGGTGATAATATCAAAATATTCAAAGTATGAAATTCAAAATTTCGTGTACCCTAGAAGTGTCTGCTATAACTATAGCCTACGAATAGACGATTGACGTATTGTTCTCGAAAGTTTTATTAAAATCGTTATTTTCAAATACATGCAGCAGTAAAGAATCTAACGCTAATTAATATATACTACATGGTAGCGTTTAAATAGTTATTTGAATATCAAGGTCGCGAAATTGGTTTTTAGCGTACCGAGAGAAAGTTTATCGCATAGATCGCTTGCGACGGAAGGAATATAATCTCGAAGTCACTAAAATAATTTCGTGGTCTAGGTGCAACCGTTTGCATGGTTTTATTACAAAACTTTTTCACTTAACTGATTAAGCTATAGCTAGAATTTATATGTTTATATAGTGGTTTTACATCACACGTTGCTATCGAAATGATATATTTAAAACACCGACAATATTCTTAAAAAATTCCTAAAAAATGTCAGGCTGTGCTAGTACTACATACTTTAATTTCCTACACTATTTCAGAGCAAGTGCTTTTCCTTTACTCTTTATTTGGACATATATGTTTAGTATTCTATATTTATAGCTTATGGTTTAAAAATGAATAAAGAATTAATCTCATTTGATGACAGGGTGAAACTTTTTTTCCTTATTATTTCTTGCACCACGTTGTGTGCCAGTGAAACTAATTTTTCTTATAATTATCTGGCCTCACGTTGTGAGCAAGTATAACGAAGTCTTCCGACACAGCTAGGGGTCTATTCCTTGGGCAGAGCTATGAGAAATGGGGGGGTAACTCGAAATCTGTTTGTAGATCAAACTTAATCTAAACCAAATAGGCGCCACCAAGTCCTGACTTAATTATGGTAATTGCAAGGCATATTTCTAGGGGCGGACGTGGAGACCCAAAGAAAAAAAAGATCGCCTTCGATGATAAAAACCTGTCTTAACAAAATAAGACGCTGCTCCTGTAAGAAATTATAATAATTAAATACATAAAAAAGTGGAACACTATTTGTGTCCAACAAAAATACATAAAAAAGTAGTAAAAAGATATTTCCAATCTAAAGTTGGCATCAAAGTCCTACTCATAAGGATGTTAGCTTTATGTGATTAGATTTGATCATACTTGATCAAAATAAAAAACTTTAATCCTGAACCAATTGTTTACTAAAAAGAACCTCTTTTAAAATAATATGATTTATAACAAAAATTTAATCAATAACTGTATCAATCCATAGTTTTCAACTTCAGGTTTATCTTAATTATTTTTAATCAAATATTTTACAGTATATTATGAACTTGTTATACAAATAGGGCTCCGACCTGTGCAGATCTGTTCAGGCAGATGACAAATTAATAACTTCTAAAAATGTTAGTATTCAAGTTTTTTTTAAATTACATATGCAAGTTTTAATTTATATAAAGCAGATCACAAAAATAGTCGTGTTTACATCACTTGTACTAAAGCTGTTCGAGGCATTTGCTTTCAAAAATACATCTGTCAGCAGTATACTGCAGAAAAATATATGACGTCAGTAACACCTGTTGACGTTACTAACAATTCATAATGAACCACGCGTGTTGTTTTCTCAAAACATCAAATCAGTAAACTTTAATTTTAATACTGGAAAATCCAGCTCAACAAATAGTTGAAACTTTTACAATATTCATGCTTTTACGCATTAAAACAAATTACCGGGTTTCTAGTGTAAAACACATGAAAAGAACTTAAAGCTATCTACAAACCAAAACTGCATTTGTCGCCTTGTTGCAAGGAAGGATGAGATCCTCGTTATTTCATGCAACGATCACAGCGTTGTAGTGTGAACCAAATTCATCCAAAACAACTTCTACTATGAATTCGTACCACGTGTCGAATCAAATACGGTTACGATACATTCTGCAGCCGTTGTAATCCTGTAGTTGAATTACGCCGCCTTACTAAGGTTGCATCTTTCTTGTGTGTCTTAAAAGTTTGCATAGCAAGTGTCGTCCTCTTAAAATTGCCTCCTAAATTTTGTATTCTAAAAGTTGCATCGTAAGTTGTAGCATTATAAATCGTCGCGCTAAATAAATTATCTCAAATTAAACAAGTTAATAAACTTTATACGTTACCGACCGTTATTCGAAGATGTGCTTACTCATTGAAGTGGATTCGCAAATTGCCGGCCTGCAATCTAGGCTACATGTTATTGCTTCTTCCACATATGGCCGACTGACTACAAAACTAGCTCGGGCGGCCGAGGCGTCCGGGGGGGGACGGTCAAACAGAGATGTGTTTGTAAATAGCTGTAGATGACACAGATATTTAACCACAAATAGAATACCAAAGGACAATGCGGGCTTAACGTATTACTATTGTTGTTGAATGTAATTTACTATTGTTTTAATAAAATTGTTATATTATTATCGCAATTTTATGGAGGGATTTATTATCAAAAATAAAATTGTTACAAGGGGAACTATAAAACATGTTTAACTATATTGGAAAAGATCAAAAAAATTCGATTCACACGAAGATGAACCTCTTTTTTATTATTTGAGTCTTTCGTTTCCCACTGATTCTATAACATTTTTATGTGTTGTCAAAGTGTTTTCACGAAATACTCTTCGAGTTTACTTCAAGACACTGTTGTTTACTTCTTCCCAAGCCTATAGCATATCTGTTTTAAAAAAAAATTTTTACACCTTACTTCTAGGAAAAGCATTACAAAACAGCATCCTCGCATTTAAAGCGTTTACGTTTTATATCTTTTTCGTGTTATAAACTTGTACATTGTATCTCGAAATTTAATTACGGAAACAATACTACAAAAAAACCATTAATTTCACAATATTTATACAAAAAGCAGACAATTAAATGTAAGTTTGTACGTTAGGATTTGGTATATGTCATAATTAAGGCGCCTTAAATTAAAACATTCCTTGCCTGTATTTAAATTAAATAAAGATGTCCTGTATTTTAATACAGTACAAACATTAAAGGTGTGTTAATTGCGCATGTGTAAATGTCAAATAAAGGAAAACTTTATTAAAAAATTGGTAAAATGAACGTTGCAATAACTCTCTTGTGTTTTAGGCGGTAGACATAAACTATACACGCGATTGATAATATCGACGTTCGCCTCATGATTGAAATTTGAGGTATATACATATACATAATATAAATCGTACAAACTTTGTTTCTGGGCATTTCTAACTTGCCTAAAGTACAACATGAGGGACATTAAATAGGACTAGAAAAAAATATTCGGGATAAGAAGTGAGTTATAATATCACGTCTCCTTTACACTAAACAAGACGAAAAACTGATTATTAATGGGTTCATGAAAACACTACGTGAAAATATAATTAAGAACGTTTACTTACTCAATGTGAGATAGAAGTGAAAGGACAGTGAAGTATCTACTCATGCGTTTTTCGGCCCGAAAAATTCGGGCCGTGGCCCGGCTCGAAAAAAGATTGGCCCGGCCCGGGCCCGGCCCGAATAAAGTAGTCAACAGCCCGGCCCGGATTCGAGCCCGAAATCTGGCCGGGCCCGGGCCGGGCCGGCCCGAAAGCCCGAGTCCGAGTTCATTCCTAGTACTACAATGACCAGAAAGTGAGTTTTTTACCTGGAAAATTTTGAATTTTGCTGAACCCTTGCTGTTCCAAACAAGGTAGGGATCTTTAACGTGCGTGACAACATTCACATGCGGGACCTCCATTTTGCTTCTCATCCGATGAGGGTGTATTTTTGTGAAAAAAGCTCGCGTAACATTTTTCAAGCGGGCCGTGTCGGGATTCGAACACGGGACCTTGGGCGTACCCCTTCACATACCACAGAATATCGGTGAAGTAGGGCATATATTTAGAAAACAATAGAAAGGGAACCGAGCTACATCTAGGCTGTAGAAGTGTCAGGGAACTGTGTAGACTGACTTAGAATAGAAAGCAGTTGAGGACGCGTCCAACCATTTCCAACACAGAAAACCCAATGACAAAAAAATAATTGCACTTAAACCTGATGATTATTATAAATAACTACAGGTGTTGGTTTTGCAAGATTTCCAACTAATCTTTATTGTGCCAAAGAATTTATTGGAAAACTATTAATTCAGGAAATGATCAAGTGTTGAAAGATTTTGGTAGCTACAAGCTGCTTAACTCCCTCCACATTCCACTGAATATCGGTGCAATAGGGTATATTTATACAAAACAATAGAAGGGGAACCGAAATGTATCTAACAATAAAGAGCAGCGGCTGTGTTCGAAGACAATAAACATAGAAACAAGGACAAACGTGTTGGAAGCATATATGTGGGGCCCAGCACTACGCCTACGAAGTAGGCTCAGTAGGAGAAGCTGACAGGAAAAGGAAGAAGCCTTCAGGAATGATACGCTTCAGATGTATGATGATGATAGTATGGACAAATAAAGTTAATAACAAAGAAGTTACAGAAATAGTGGGAGAATAAAGATATCTGTGCAAAATAAAAGAAAATGGAGAAATAGAAGAGCAGGATACGTTCTAAGGCATTTTTGGGTGATATTGCCGGCTATATTACAAGCAGATATAGAAAAAAAGAGATGTAGATGTAGACCTAGATCAAACTATTGCACACAGATAGTGAAAGATACATGTGGGGAAATTCACGGAAATGTGTAGGTTTGCTCGGAATAGGAAACAATGGAGGTACTCATCTAACCATGATGATAACTAACAGAAATCTTAACAGAACGATAATGAACAGTTTAGCTTTTAGTTATGTGATAACTACCAGTTAATGTAACTTAGCTGAGTATTGATAAACCGGCCCTGAAACGCGCAAGCCAATCCACCCGTTCTAGTGTTCGAGAACTTCTTCAAGATGCAGGTCCATCCAGAACGGACGAGGAGCAAGATTTTATTAATTATATAATAGTGTATCAGCATAGAAGAACTAAGTGTTTTTGAAATGTACTCTCACTAGTTAAAAACACAAACAATCAATTTTCCATCTCTAAAACATGCTTATTAAAATTTTTTTAATGCAGTACGTTGGTTTCTATTTAATCTACAAACTGTAAATCTTCTCCATAACACACCATAAAATCTTAAAACGTATACATTAACATACTAGTTACATAAGTAGCAATTTATGAATATCGTTTTCGTCATGGCTTCTTAGTTGTACCGATTCAACTGAACGAATTAAGAATTTATTAAAAGGGAACGAGTTTCACTTATTACAAATATTGCTATTGTTAGTTATGAAATTAGCTTAGGTTAATATGTTATTACAACAAACAGGAAATCTCTTGCATGTTTAAAGAACTGTATTTATGAAAAACTTAAAAAATACACAATCAGAAGTAAACATTAAATCACCACCTAGAAGCAAAATTAGTGTTCGTATGGTGAGGAAATCAGACGGGTTTCGTCCTCGGTTCTGTTGAACGATATTGTCTTAGTCTTGGTTGAATAAATTTTATATTTAATTGTATGTATAAATCTCTTCAAGGTCTCACTTGAACAGTTTCTACATCGTCTCGCCTACAGAATATGGTTTAACAAAACACTTTGGCTGTGTCGTAAATAGGTGAAGGTGGTAAGGTTGTTGGCGATGAACTTAAAATAAGATATTTACAATAAATGTCGTTTAGAGAAAGTAAAAATTAACTTATGTAATGGATTTTATCAGAGAATGATGATGATTATAGCACCGGTTAATATGATCTTCAGGATTGCAGTCCACGCTTCTGCTGACTTCTCTAAAAAGGCATTTAATGTTTCTTTGTAGAAATATATATTGCTCTGATATTCTCTTTACAAGCCCCACAATTGGTCGTGATTAATATTATTGCTGTGGTATCGCCCTTACGTTGGGTGTCATTATTATTGCTGTGAAATCCCTTTAAATTTTCTATAATTTGTTCTGCCTTGGCTAGCTCAAAAATACAACATGCCCAACTTCACGATTGGTGCTCAATTAATATTGCTAATATTTCTATCTGTTGAAATAATTTAAATTAAGCAATCCAAAGATTACACAATATAATGATTCATAATAATATGTACAATTTTATATAAATTCAAACTTTAGCCTCTGAATAGAACATTAACACTTACCAAATTTATGATTTTCTGAAAGCCAGCAAAAATATCTTTAATTACTTTTAAGTACCTCCGAACGTTCTAAGATGATTTCCCTGTTTTCAAATTTTCAAATGACCTTTTTGTTGACTCTTACAGACATACAATACATAGCAAATTTTAAAATTGAAATAGTCATTAACTAATAAAATATTTAAGATCGCTAACCTGCATTTTCTTTCCTTGTCACTGAAATTGCCTCAGAGTATCTGTGTTCAGCATCCCTTGCTACACCCGTTCTACTTATTGCTTGTAGTTCCCCTCGGATTCCATGAGTGTCTTTACTTTTGTTTAATTGGTCGTATTTTCAGACGTATTTTTATATTTTCTTTTAACAGGTAATTTTAGAAATGTATTCAGATATTTAACTTAGATGTAGAACGATATTGACATAGATCAGTTGTAACAACCCGATTTTCAATCGCTTTGTTGAGCATAATCTCATACAAGCGAATGCTTCTATATTTTAAAAAGCTTTCGTTTTACATCTACGGTACCTGGGATCGCATAATATTTACAATACAATGTATTGAGAGGGTTAGTTTCTGGTATTTAAACATATGGTGCGGCCGCAGGGCCGGACGGATTCATTGGGGGGTTTGCAGGAATGTGGGCAGATGTAAAGAAGCGGCAAGGATTCCAGGCTTTTTTTGATGTGTGTCTTTGGATGAAGACGTGTTTGAGTGTTGCTTAGAACACGTAAGTACTTATTTTGTTTGAAAGGACATTTATTTTTAATAATGCAAGTAACCCTTTGCTATAAATTTCCTTCTGATACTACATCGATGTATGTAGACCATTATTGAATTGTAACGAGTTAACCTGAGTATTAATTCTGGGTACCGGTGTACATACATTATCGGGCCTGTCAAATAATTGTTACTTCTTTATGAACAACGTTGCCCGCGAAGTTATTTTGTTGTTTTGTGTTATGAATATTTACAAATGGTTGGTTACAAAGACTTTTCATTGTTGTTTTCTTTGTAAAGTAAGAAATGGTTTAACACAAGATGTACAGCATTAATATATTTTATAAATAACGTTTCGCTTTTATACTATACTTACAAATACTTTTTGTAATATATTGCATCTGTGCACAATATTAATTTTATTTGTATAAATTTTAAAATAGATTCTTGTACTTTTTTGTATTAAACGCTGATGCAGACATTTGATAAGGTGTGGTATTGCGTCTATTTGGAATTTTTAGTTCTGTTTTATCAATTAGCATAGTTGCTTGTAAAACAAGTAATCTGTAAACAATTAAAAATAGGATATGCAATCTTATTAGTGCTTTTGTTAAATTAATTAAAGGTATTAAGTTAATCATAGTTAGGCTAAGGTTAGGTATATGTGACGACGTGCACGTCCCAAGATAACAATTAGGTTAGATAGAGTTACGTTATTTTATGTCGGAATAGTGGGCCCTGTAGGCCTTATTACATTTCGAGTTCCAGACTGTTTAGTTATTTGTTTATACATGCTTTTCCTGACAGTCGATGGTATAATAAAATGTTATTGCTTTTTCTAAACTACGAGTTTATTTCATGATTACTTTTATTAGGCATCAGTGCCTTTCCGCTGATTGGCGCCCATGTTTATTATGAATTGCTAATATATGTATTGATGATTTTTATCCATATCGCATCTTTGGTAAGCACAAGCAAGGTTTTAGTTAAGAGTTTGAACCACGACCTACGCCGCTGAGTTTAGTCTGCCTGGCCTTAATTAACCGTCTTGACTGGTCTTTACAGACCCTCGACGGACGGTTGATTAGGTAATTATTACACAGTATCAAGATATTAACTTAGATCTGTATCAAGATATTTATTTAGATCAGTATCAGGATATTGATTTAGAGCAGTATCCGGAGATTGACTTAGAACCCTGAATTGTAAAATATTACAATAGATTTTATTTACTTTCACTAATTTTACGGGTACGTAATTTTCACTTTAAATCGACGTGATTCGTGCTTTTGTTGAAGATGTAGTGTCTATTTTCGAGTTTCATATCTTATTTATAAGCTCTTCCTTCCAACGTTCTAATTGGCGCGCATCGCGTGTTCATTGATAAACGTTTGTTATTTCCACCTATCTCTGTAGAACCTTGGGATTTCTCAAATTCCCTGGTTTCAGTTGTTGTACTTTCGTTCTATTCAGCACGTCTACATTCAATATATCATAGCATCATCTTAGAATTTCCAAATATCCATTGCAATTCTGTCAAGTATTTCATATTTGTCGTTTAAAAGTCCAAAACTTATCGTATAATTAACCGTCTGGTGTTTATTGTTTGTTTCAAAATATGTTAAATTTAAATGAAACAAATGCATTTTGTCACGTATTTAATTTTCCAATAATGTGTCTATATTGATGCAATTTGTTGCGTTTATAATCTTATCTTTTACTCGTTTCTATTTAATTTTGGACTTATAAAATTAACTTAAAACATATTATATGACGTACACATTCTTATTTTAGTAAATATTATCTAATTATTAAAGATGAGTTTCTTTCTTATGCATTAAATTGAATATAATTTATATACAGTGTGCTCGCTATTGACCTTTTGTAAAATAGTCGATTTACTCCTATAATTGGTAAAATTATTTGTTTCTCTTAACGTTAAAAATTATTTATATTTATTCTACGACTCCTATAACTTAATCTACCCTTAAACTACCCTCTTATCATAGCAATATATATATATATATATATCTATATTGTTGTGATACTGTAGCAATACCCATATACGCCCTTTTTGTGAATTAAAAAGGTAAAATTTTTAATTTAAATTGCGTCGACTAGCTCAGTTTTTACATTACGCACGGAGCTTGCGACAATACGAGAAACAAAGGATTTAAACCTACCTTCTACCTCTACTTTCTGTTCTAATCTTTAAACCAAAACACCACTAAGCACAAATTATTATAATGTTCTCAAAAATAGTTACAGCGTATGAAAAGTTTAAAGAATTCTCTAACTAGAATTTTCTTCTAATAATTGAATAAAAAATTTACTAATTATCATTCCCAAAGATGATCAAAAAGCCAGCAAAATCACTATTATGATTATTATTAAGTGAAGTCTGATGAACGTTCATTCAATCTCTTTAAATATTTACGTAATTTACAACGTATACTAAAAAAAACAAACCTTGCCGACCTCTCACATAAATTATCATAAAAGCAATTTTTAAAGTAGTTAAATTAGAAATGTTCAATTAAATGTTAATTTTTAAATCATTCAGTTAAGCAATGTACAACGAAATATTCACAAATAAAATAATCAAACATTCAGATTGGCTAACCTGTTGTTTTCAGCTCGAATCAGTCCCTGGTCCAACTGTTTTCGGTATTGTCTGCATCCCTCACAGCATCGCCTAAAATCACTCTAGCGTTCTTCATTAACCCCCGGACAATTCACAGTTAAAGTAAATGCCTGTTGCATTTCCTCATTTGTTCCAGTAATCATTTATAATAGCTTCCAGTATTTATTTAGACTTGTCTCCAGTAATCATTTAGACTTGTCTTTCAGTATTTATTTAAATTTGTTCCCCAGTAATTGCTTAGAGTCCTTTTTATTATGGTTAATACTAGAATTTAAATTAAAACAACTTTTAGTCACTTCCGCCTTTTAAAGCATAAAACGACAAACCCATTAATTTTCCATAATTACAATGTTATTATTTCACACTTCACAATTAATCACTTTACGTAAATATTTTTGTTTTCAGAGCCGCGAACTAAGCTTTACTTCATGGCGAAAATGATTTGTTTACAAATCCTGTCATATTTAAATGCACCGTCTATCTATTGACAAGCGCAAAGCTAGTTGTTGTGTATAAAACTTTCATACTAGGTTTTCGGATATTCCATTGTGTTATTATTGTATGTTAACATTAACGCGTTACTTTTGTCACGTACCATTTTGAGTTAATAGCATTGATTCGCTTGGATTTTCATACTTCTAGATAAGTAAACCATTATCTGTTCAAATAAATTTGGTGAAATTTGATTTTAATCACCATGCCTTGCCTGTTTCCAATTGACTCAAAATAGATGCGTTATCCATGCGTGTCGCGTTTCAGCTTGCAATTATGTTGTTTTACGACATGCAAATTTGTTTATTCAAATAAATCTTCAAAATATTTTTCATTAACTAAATTAATTATGATTATGATTTATATACAGGGCGTTGTCATTTACTTTTCAGTCTAATTATCGTATTTCTTGTTTTCTTCAGAAAACTGTCTCGGTTTCTGAGCCCTCATGTATTTTATATGAAGTGTGCTACACTATTGGTCCTAACTACCCCTAAATGACCTTATTAACACAGCAATATATATATATATATAATTACCGTGATAACGTCTCGCGTTGGACATCGCTAAACGTGCTGTGACACGGGTACCAAAATGAAAATTTTGAAATCACTGACTTACCTTCCTTTCTAACTTTTCTTTGCCTGGCTAGTTAATCGAAAGTAATGGAATTTACAAAATGAAATCAAACACATAATACCAAAAAGCATCTATTACATTCAAAAACAATTTTCTCTCATACAAAAAGATATAGAACATTTACAGCAAAATTTTTAAACATCAAATTATTCCTAGCAAGTACCTATTTAGTTACTTATTAAAATGTTCCTCACCTAATCTTGGTTAAAATGTACAGAACTCAAATCTCTTCTCTTGTGGATAATTTACCTGTCTCTTACTTCCACGCTTGTAAGGTTGTTTGGCCAAAAATACTTAGCATATAGTCTATTTAAAAGTCAAATTGTTTCGAACTCTGACCACAAAACTTTCTGGTAAATATCCTTACAAAATAAATATTATATGTTTAAGACCTTTTCTACCTTAAATTCAAATGACAAAATACTCAAATTTCAGTTACAAACAAAGCAATCTAAAATTAATACTTGCAAAATCCAAGAAGCGCTTTTTGTAATTAACGGTAGTAAATACCCTCTGCCTCCATTTTTAAATTGTTGTTAAAATACCAGTTTATTAGTTTTGTTCATATAATTTTAAATCTCCATTTTGAATCCTAATTTTCAAAGTGCATTTTCTATATTTAATTAATCTGTGTTAAAATAGCTTTTTGTATCGAAGAATGCTCCCTCGTCATTGTATATTACAAAACAAATGATTGCATTGAACAACTATGCTTGAAACTATTTAAACGTATAAGCTCCATGCAACTCGGCATGTATTTGTATTAAAAACGTTACATATACCTTTGTTGACGCGAATTAATCAATGAATTGAATGAATGCTCTTTAATAAAGTTCCCGCTTATATACAAATTATCAAATTACGTTATGGGATACCAGAGTCTTTTGGACATAATCTTAGTCATATACGTGGTGTAATATTTTCGGAATTTCACAGTTTTAATGACCTAATTAGTGTCAAACCGCCTCGACCAATTTGATTTACGATTATCACAATCATTGTTTATCTTTGTCCAACGCACGACAATAATGGTTCACGGTCTCCTTTACTAATACGACTTCGTTTTATGCATATTGAATTAGAAAAATACACACAGATTTCTGAGTATATAACCAGCCAAAAAAGTGTATTCGTAAACATCCATACAAATTGAAGGCACCGAAAACGTACTAAATTTATCTCAATAGAAATAAGCTCATAAAATTAAAGTTATAAAACTTTAGTACAAACATAATCAGGTTGCTTTTAAAAGTCTGAGAAACAATTGATTGTGGACCTAAATAAAAATACATTAAACATAAAATAGGAGAGTTTAAGTCGTACAAACCGTGTATACGAGAAAATCGGGTAATCCCCTGAAATATTGTAACTTATAAATACTGACTTTTAAGTTAATCGATGGACAAGCGACCATAGCCGGCAGATAAAAGAGTTGACTGCTTTAAGCGTTGATAGTTTTTAAACCCGGATTTGGTAGCAAACAAGTTCCCATACGTGATGGTAAATTGGCGTTACAAGTGAGTTGTTTCTGTAATAGATGCTTTTCTTCAACACCAGTTGGATTAATAGATTATTTACAACCCCATTATGTCCTGCACTACAAGGTCGTTAGAGCTTGTACAAGCTCTGCCAGCTGTAAGTTGTTGAATTTTTGCTTTCCGTCTGCTAAATATTTCATGCTGAGGTATGTTTATAACTAGTTTTATAAAATTTATTTGCATTAACAAGAATTTTACGTTGGTGCACGCCTTGATAGAAGCACATTGCACATTGTAAACAGAAAATTCTATTATACATAAGCAACACAAGTGCATTTGCATAAATTTGTATGTACCAGTTGATTTGGTTGGATACCATAATTGAATAAATTTAAGGTGTTTTTTTCTGGATAAACGCATATTTGGGTTTATTTGTTTTGTTGTGTTTGTTAAATATCGTGATATTCATGTTTGAATAACATAGGTTAGGTGAATAACTAAAAGCTTTCTAATTATTTGCGCTTACTTTAAATTAGTAAATGAGAAAAAGTATACACGAGCCTTCATCAACCAGAATTGCAAAGCAAAAACATCTAAATTGTCTCCTTTGACACTCATCATTTAGCGAAACAGAAATCAAGTGGGTTGACGTTCAACGGCTTCGTATTGGACAGAAAGTTTAGAAACCTCTGTAGATAGATGTAAATAAGTGTTGAAGTTTGTATACCCCTAAAGGGTTTGCATTTACTCTTATAGAATACATACCCTCACTTTTGAAAGTTAGTTGGTGGTTTAGCTACTGTTGCGTCTCCATGGCAAGTAAATATAATCAGGCAACTAGCGTTGATCTTACATGCAAAAATCCATTGAGTGTCGTGGCTATTTTACAATGTTATTTTTAATTTATGAAGGTTGTCTACTTATAAGTACTTTAAAAATTACTTGATTCTGTGTAACAAATCTCTTACTAATTCACTCTGCATATTTTTAATGGGCGTTTCTGCTTGCACGTTGTATGTACCAACTACGTTTTGGTTTTTGTATTTTTTCTATGCATATCGCCTCTCCTAAAAATGATAACCATTTTTAGCACTGCAGAAGAGCAAGTGATGGAAGGTAACGTTTTTGTGATTTGATGTAAGAAGTTTCGTTATGTTTTGAAAAGGTGGTTGCTACAGTGAATGCACTAAAGTAATTGCGATCTTTCAAATTTAATTTCCGGAGTAGTTGCGAAAATTATTTTTACTAATAGGAATTGTTATGGTTGACACATGTATCTTGTACAACAGTTGAGAAAACTTGGGTAGTTGTTATCGGATATTATACCTGCTTCAGGGTTCTTATCTATCTTTTTATTACTTTTTAATGTTCGCGCTCTTAGAAACAGCATTCATTGATTTAATGGCTTTTAAAAGCATTTCCTAAAAAAGAATGAGGTATTCGTTTCCAAATAAAGAAAGTTCTAGAGTTTGTTCATTAAAAAAATTCATAAAGTGAATTAAAATAATATTTCGATATACACGTAAGTCAATTTATATGATTAATTCAAGCTTTAATTCCTTTCTTTACGGTTTTGCAAATGTAAAAAGACCCGCATCCCAGCAATTGTAATAAAAGATTGGTTTTTAAAGTAAATAAAATGAATTCTAGCGCATACTTATAGAGATTATAGTGTTAGTTTTTAACAAGATTTAGTGTAACCCTGTTTTTAGTGAAATGCGTAAAGCTGGCACTATTCTATGTCATTTTGATACAATGGTCTAAATAATGCAAACTTGCTTTAAAAAATTCAATTTATGCAATATTTACAAACTGATGATACAGAAAAGATAACTTAAGCTCTAGCATCACCACATTAATTTTCTTAAACTAATAGATTGGTTTATTATGATAGAAATTTGAACCAGAGATGCAATTTAGGAGATATTTACAAACTAACATTCTAAAATACTACTGGGCTTTAAAGTCGCTACAAAATCTTCTTAATCTAATTAATTAAATTCTATCAATGAAGAACTTAATAATGCGATTTGTAAACTATTTACAAACTGATAATGCCGAAAACATCATAAAATGCTAAATTTTACAAACACGCACTCACACACCACACACACACACACACACACACACACACACACACACACACACACACACACACACACACACACACACACACACACACACTACACATACACACATATATATATTTATATATTGAAGTGATTAGAAGTGATGAAAGTCAGATTGCATTATATGATAAGTAATCGACGTCGTAGACTCAAGAAAATTTGAGAAAATTCAAATTATGTAAATATTTATTTGTATAGAATACGTATTCCTGAAGTGCGCGTATAAAATGTATCAATGCATAATAATCGTGATTATTGGATAGTTTAATAACGAAAGGATCATGTTATTGATAATAAAGAATGCATTTATTGTATTCAAACGTGCGTTTGTGAAAGATTTCATCAATTAAAACCTCGCATATGTAAGTGCTATTAAAAGATTCCAGTTTTTATATGTTAATGATCAACTTGCGTTCTAAATAAGTCTCGATTTGCAATTAATAATTTTCATTTTCACGTAATAATTTTCAAGTATAGCGGATGGCCGTAAGGCATGAAAGAGTAGTTAATTGAGCCATGTTCTAGAACTTAAAATTCTTGAAAGAACAAACGGAAGTAACACCCCATTCACGAACAAATAGAATGTAGAAACGACACACTAGATGAACCGCGGAAATACTCGAAGCCTACGTAAGATGAGGTTTGCGTTTATAAAAGTCGATGAAGTATCGAGGGAAGTCAGTGTTGCCTGAATCTTAGATGTACCCATGTTATTAATGAGAATATAGAATACGTCACGTAGTTTAAAGCGCTATCTAACGTACAGTATTTAGTAGTGTACATTATTTAAATACGGTTTAAAAGGAGTGTTACTTAGATCGCCAACGTAAAAGTGTTTATTGATATTCAAAAGTGACTAGATTATTTGAAGTACTTACAACGGCCTCAAAATGGAAAGTAGATAATTAAAAATAATTAAAACTACCACAAGATAAAATTTCTTAATTGGTACTTAATCGTACTCATCCACAAGTGGGTCCGGATTAGAATACCCTTAATGACCTGCTTGCAGTAAGAGGCGACTAAAGCGATCCAACACACTCTCTTAACACAAAATTTCCACATACACACACACACACACACACACACACACACACACAAACAAACCATACACACATATTTTTGTTTGTTTTTCTTTTCTTTCGTTTCACTCCTCGTACTCTTGTGCGAGCGGGTCCAAATTAGAATAGCCCCACGGTACGGCCTGCTTGTCATAAGAGGCGACTAAGGCGGTTCAAAATACTCTTTCAACACACTCTATGCACGCGCGCACACACACACACACTACATACACATATTTTTGTTTGTTTTTCTTTCGTTTCGCTCCTCGTACACATACCCGAGTGGGTCTAGATTAGAATAGACCCACAGTACGCCTTGCCTATCGTAAGATGCGACTAAAGCGGTTCAACACTCACTCAACACACTCCACTCAGACGCACGCACACACGCACGCACACACGCACACACACATGTTCAACCATAACAACACTCGGTTTTGTTTTTGTATTTTCCTTCGGATCTTGTGCCGTTTCTTTGTTGTTTTTGAATTTTAGTTTTGATTTTTTTATTCCTTTCGTTCCACCTTCCTTCCCTTTTCTTTGAATGGTTTTTCGGACTGCCCGTCCTCACACTAACTGTGTTATGTGCTTTCTAGACCCTTTTTCTTTTCTTCGGAAACTACGACTTAGTCGACTTTTTGGTCTGTTTAGCTATTCTTGTCTTCGATTGTCCATTTGATACGATTCTTTGTTACCACATCCTAAAGTACATCAATTTTTTTATCTAGCGTTCCTGACGTTCTCTAGTATACTTTGAGGTAAGACAAGTTAATGTCGCGTTGTAAAGTTTTTATTTACCTTACGCATAAAAGTTGCAAATAGATTTTGTTTCAAGTTGTTTTATTCGCAATATACCCTGTATTATATTTTGTATAGTCTTTCTAGAAAAAAAAAGTTACAGCGTTTTGGTTTTTGCTGTTGGTTTTCTTATTCGTTTCCTTTCTTACTTTTGGTTTTTTCACGAGAAACCAGTTCTTTTCCTGAGGTTTGAAAATTTTACCGTTTGTTTACGAGAGATATCCGTCCTTCGACAACGTATGCACTGTTAATGCTATTCCGTCTTTGTTCTCGTTGACTGCTACCCTATATCTTCCTTTTTCCTATAGTTCTCTACATTTTTTTACTTTGTCCGGTATATTGAATCTTCGAGGCGGTTGACAATTTTTTTTAATTTCATTTGTTTTCTGACGTTTGTCCTGTTAGTATATTACTTGGTCCGTTGCTTCTGTTTCCTACCTCAACTTTTAATTTTTTGGGGTGATTGTTACGTTCTATTTCATATTTAAAAGAATTTACTGCCTCAGTACTTTAAAAACCTTTCAGTTCCTACTTATCTAAATTTACGTTTGCTACATTTCCATAAATTCTATCCATGTAGATGGGCAACCAACTTTACTCGCCCTTCATTTAATTCAAGGTCTGTAGGTTTACTTTATAGTTCTTTATCTATAGATGCATATCTGTGAAGTAGATATATCATTCATGAGTGTTGAAAGAGTTTGTTGGGCGATATGGAATGCGTGCATCTTAGAAAAGTTATCGTTAACATTTCAAAGCAAAAGTTGTGTTTTGCTCGCTTTTTTTTTATATGACACCGACAACTTTAGTTATCCTTCCATCAACTGGTGTTCGTTTGCTGTTTCAAAAATAAAGACAATTTTAAGTGAGATATGATATGATGGTCAGTGTTAACAAGCAGTTTTAATCCTACAGTAGTAAACGGAACATAAAGTAAAGGACAAAATTTAAAATGCTGGATTTTTACGGTAAGATTGTGATTGTTCTATTTACGTTTAAATACACGACATTTATTTTATAACGACAAATGAAGGTGTTGTGACTTTTTTTTTATAAACTTTTTTTAACGGGAGCCTTCACTGAAGACTGAACAAACCGAAAAGTACGATAATTGAAAAGATTGAGTATTAAAGCGATCATTTGAAGATAAAAAATATGACAAGTTTTAACTTGAACTACTGTGTAAAATTCTCCGGGGCAAATTGAACTGAAGTCTATTTTTCTTTTCTATGACCCCGTTTCCACCTTGCGATTACTTAGCACAGCGTTCTTCCTTTCCTTTCTCTTTGTTGGGGTAATCAGTGCGGATTACCTACGGCGCATTCGTTACTCTCTTCCTTGTCCATCCTGTATACTGTAACATATTTTGTTGAAAAATATAAACATGTGGACTTTGAATTAAATAAAGGACGCGTAAAGTTGTTTGCCTATCTATGCGCGTTGAATTGATAGAGATGTAGCAACCGTACATTCAAATAAATAGCAACTAAAAGGGTTTTTAAATTAATAAGGCCGTAAATTTCCTTAAATATGAAATAGAACGTAAGAAATTGCTTAGTTTTTAATTGCTTTCCTTGTATGTAAATCAGCAGCTGTTTGACACAATAATTTGTGACCACATTTGGGACGTAGAAATAACGCCCAGGGTTAACGTTATTATTGACGCTCAGCTAGTAACGTAATACCGAGAGGGCTTTATCTGTGTTAATTCTTTTCAGATGGGTTGGCGTTCAAAGGTTTTATTAAACAAACGGCATAGCAATATTTAGTGAAGCTGTTGGAATTGCTATACCTCTAAAAGTTACTTGCGTTACAGAATGCACCCCCCGCCGCTTATAGCTAGCCCATGCACTAATTAACTATTATGTCACTTCGCCACCGGTAGAGTAAAATTAATCGAGGTGCTTAGTGTCAATTCGGCACATAATAAACACTAAAACCAAGATGGCACTATAGAGCTCAAATAAGTGCACGTTCTTAGGTTGCTGGTTATTTAACTATATTTATTGATATATGCAAATTATTCAGTGTGTCACCATGGTAAACGTATTGCCAATTTGTTTTATGACCATTATATGAAATGGTTATTGACAGTGTCCGTGTGCCGAAGGTACTAGAGTAAGTTCTTTCTATGTCCAAAAGCGAAATCGAGTGAAATATTAAAGTGTAGGTGTAATTATTGTTGATAAAAAGCAAAATGAGACCGACGCCAATAAAAAACGAAGAAATTTCCATAAAAAACTAATAATTGTCGTTCAAAATAAATATTAAAAGACTACAGCTGTGCCCAATCCATTTCTGTAATATCTAATGCGAAGGGCGAATAAATAAATATTGAACCCGAAAATGGACTGTCGTCATTGATAATATTAATATTTGGGCTCTCATGAGCTTATATCAATTGAGAAAATGCGGTTGTCGTATTTTCCGCACTCACTTCAAGATCATCAAGATAATTGTTCAGATTTATTGGAGCTCAAGCAGCAATAAATTACTTTTGTATTGCACTTTTGCTTTTTACATGTAGGAATGTGTGGGTGCACAACAGAGTCTAAATAAAACTCTGGCGGGACTAGCGTCGACCATTTGTGGCTGCGGTAGATTGCAAATACTATATCTCAGGGGTTTAGAGAACAAAGTTAAATTTTAACCAGACAAGTTATAGGGATGCAATTCAGAACATGACAAAAGAAAATACCTTAATACAACTTATATATTGATGTTTAGTTAATAACATTAATAAAAAAATTAAATATATACCGTTATTTTCTTACAACCAAATTTTCATGCGACAAAAACACTAAGTGTAGTTTATATATCTACACTCTCATAATTTTAAAATTTTGTCTTAGATTCTACCACATAAGAAATTAGAAAATCTAAAATTATTATTGTGCTTAGACACAATTTCTAGTTAAACGTTCTAAGTAAAAGGAAATCATAAATACGCTTTGTTGTATTTAACATTAGTTAAAAGAATTTTAATTAAACATTTAAATTGAACATAAACTCAATATGCACAAAAAAAGTTTCATAGGAAAGCAAAGATAATATTAAATTAGTTAAGATATAGGTAAGTAAAAGATCCATAGTCAAAAGAAATAAAATTCATGTCAGTTTTTAGAAAGATTAGAGGTGATGCCATCCTTATAATTAATATAGTTTGATTTGTTTGTCCAAAAAATATATAACGGCGCCAATGATATTATCTTAAGAACAAAGCAGGTCCTATGTAGTTCTGTACTGATTCAGATTACAGGTAAAACCCGAAATATGTAAGTTTAAATATACAAAGCGTATATAGAGAAAGCAACATGAAAGAAATCCAATTTTGATTCACCTGTTCCGAAGTTTGCCTAGTGTGGTTTTAAAAAGAGCAGTTCTATTCTTCAAAAAATAAAACTCCGTTTCCAACATCCAAACTTTAAACATGCCGTTTTGATAGGTTAATTACCTTGTGCAGAGGTTAGCGAACAAGGCAAAGTATCCTAAGAGTAGAATGTTGATGGTTGAATAGCACACTTTTGCTCATTGATCCAGAGCGCGATTACTAGAAGGTGTTTGGGTGATTTGGTAATTGAATCTGAACCCTAATTTCCCGGGTGATCTAACCCCGTTGGAATTTTTTAAATCGGACTACCCCTTGCGAAGTTACACCCTGTTAAAGCCTCGTACCCCAAGTTTTTGTTCATTACATTCACATCTAACCCAGATAAAATTTTTATTCGACTAGTCATATTAACCTGATACAAAATCCCCCGGGCAATCGAAATTTTTCAAATCGGACCACCGTTTACAAAGTTAGACCCCTATAAAGCCCCAAACCTTTAAATTTTCTAAATGAATCACCGAGCGAAAGTACATGCATTGTTATTAAATTAAAGAACTTGTACATTATTTGCGAGCGCGGTTAATTAATGTAGGAAAGCAATGTTTATAATTATTGTTTTAAATACCGACAACCTTTAACATTTAATTCTTTAGAAGTGAAAACTTGGGTATTCCTACTAGACTTGGCGGTTTCTAAGCATATCACTGAGGAGAATGCATTTCATTGTTATTAAATTAACGATGTACTAACCACTCATAAGCTTGTCAACGTTGTCCACTGTCCTCGCTATAATTACTAATATAGGTAACGTTTTGGTGATTTGATGTAAGAAGTTTCGTTATGATTTGAAAAGGTGGTTACTATAGTGAGTACACTAAAGTAATTGCGATCGTTCAAATTTAATTTCAAGAGTAGTTGGGAAAATTATTTTTACTAATAGGAATTGTTATGGTTGACACATGTATCTTGTACAACATTTGAGAAAACTTGGGTAGTTGTTATCGAATATTAATAATAAAGCCTCGAACCTTTAAATTTTCTAAATGAATCACCGAGCGAAAGTACATGCATTGTTATTAAATTAAAGAACTTGTATATCATTTGCGAGCGCGGTTAATTAATGTAGGAAAGCAATGTTTATAATTATTGTTTTAAATACCGACAAGCTCAAAATTTAATTCTTTAGAAGTGAAAACTTGGGTATTCCTACTAGACTTGGCGGTTCCTAAGCATATCACTGAGGAGAATGCATTTTATTGTTATTAAATTAACAATGTACTAACCACTCATAAGCTCATCAACGTTGTCCACTGTCCTCGCTATAATTACTAATACAAAGTCAGTTTTGCAAATTCTTTAGAAGTAGAACTTCGTTGCCCTAATACTAGTAATTTTTAATTGTATTTAGCGGAATTAAAAATTGCCGTTGGCCTTACTGAACACTTTGAAAAAAAAATTCCCGTACAACTTTCCAAGATACTATTAACCGCGTAATCGCTCCAGACTGCGATTATCGTTTACGTTTCCAGAGAAAGAGAAACGCCTTGTATGCCTATAGTGTTTCTTTCGTTCATTGTGCGGTAAGTGTTTACGTTTGGGACTTGTAATTTCCAGCAGCTTTTATTCTAATTTAAAAGGGTAGGTTTTTCAATTACTTCTATATTGCTAGCTGCATTTTCTACCTGCCTGTTTATTATTAATACTTATGTTTTTGTAGAATTTTATATAATAGAACCAAGTAGTCTAAAATTTATCAAGCTTAAATAATACATATTACAATGCATTCTTTGTTTAGCGCATGCCAAATGGTTATCCATATGCATAAGACAATGACCAAATCCTCTATTATCCATCCTTAACGTTTTCAAATTCGGAACGTTGAATTCTTCAATATTTTCAATATGTTTGTGCTGTAAATATTTCGATACAATGCATGTACTTTTGCTCGGTGATTTATTTAGAAAATAGTCAAGTCTACGATTTTCAAAAATATTATGTAGAATTTATTTAAAATTTAATTGTTTTATTAATTACTATCCTGTAGACAATAACATGATATACCTTTTGCAAACGTTTAAAGTGTTTTATTAAGTTTCCCTTCAAAAAGTTTAAATTGATTTATAAAAACCTAATTTGATTTTTAAGGTATGAGAGAAATCTATGTATAATTGGTTGTCCATAGAGCTTTTAGAGTTGATTTTATTTTGAATATTCATTAGGTTTCTTAAAATTAACCCACAGAAAAGAATTAAAAATGTTTTAAATTGGTTTCAAAGTTTTGGTGGTATTCTTAAAATAATTGAATGGTTTGCATATAGCGGTAAATTTTAGATCACGTTATAACATTTCTATAAATGCATTGGCTAAAAATTTGGGTGGAGGGTTTGTGTTAAGGTAGGGGGTAGTCGGAAAATTTTATAAAGATTGTATATTTGGTTTTTACATTTTTGTAAACGGTATAGTTACAGTTTCTGACAAAATAAATTACCTCGTGAATTTTGTTTGAAGCGTGATTAAATATTTCAGGTATCATTCAACATTTACTTTCAGAAATCTTTTTTCTTTGCAATAAGCAGTAAGAAGTAGGTCTACGTGTTTAGGTTTGTTTTAAGTTTAAGATAATTTTTGTCTTAATGAGTTTTTAGGTATATTCTAAGCCAGAGTCATTCTTCCAATTTCAAGATTTTAGCACCTCTTTGTTAGTCATTCTACGGCTTTTCCTCAGCATCCATGCGATATTGGGTGTCTTCCAAGGTATTTCGAGACCACATTTTATACCCGATAGCATTCTGAAACCCTCGTCAAACACTTACACCACCCGTCCCACTAAATTAGTCGTAGAACAACAATTTTGTTAATAGAGTCGAAGTTTTCAGCATTTTACCGGCACGGAATTTTTACCAATTCACCAAATTTTCTGTAAATTACCTGCTAGATTGTCAAAAAATGTACGTAACACATATTCCAGATTTCTATTTTTTCTGGACGAATCTATCTAGAATTTCATTGAAGTCGAAGCATGCTGAACAGTACTCAAACCTATAACTTATTTATATACCCTTGTTCATGAAATTGGTTTGTTACCTGGACTGCTATTAGTCCCGATATACTACAACCGATAACTTAAATTTATATGGTACAACAAAGCAAACGTTAGTTCAAAAAAGCGAAGAATATTGAATACAAATTCGGGCTAAAAATATTAACATTTATATATAAAAGTATCTCACCCTTCAGATATATACCAGTCACGTAAAAAGGGAAAGCACGTTTTTCATCATAAAAATTTATAGCTGCGCAATTTAGCAGAGAAAAACTGACGCGACCAAGCACTGAATTTCTACTGTACTCGTTTAATCAATGTAATTATAAATTTGTTTTACGAAGAAATAGTCACAAAAATTCTATAACAAAAATAAAATTGAGCAGGTGCTTATCTTGACAAGATAGCACGGCGGCTTACCTAATTACCATTAAACTAGCAACATTCTGAAAAGTCCTAATTGATAAAGATTACATGTCCAGATAAGGGACGGAGAAAGTATTTGGATAAGCGAACTTTTGAATTTAATAAAGGACGAGAAAAAGTGGCTGCCGAACTAAGCAACTTTAAAACAATAGAAGTGTGGCAACCTGTAAATTCAAACGAGACAACCTGAAATAGTTTTTAAAGTATGGAGACAGTAAATTTTCTAATATGAAATGAAATGTAATAAAACTTTCTGTTTATTATATTTTGTTTAGTCTTTCGAGAAAGAAAATATGTTATAGGGTTTGGGTTTTTACTGTTGGTTTTCTTCCTCGTTTTCTTTCTTACTTTTTGATTATTTTACGAAAAACCAATACTTTTCCTGAGATTTGAAAACTACTATTACTTTATTAGGGATAAATGTCTTTCGACGACTTTGTTCTCGTTGATTGCTACCCTATATCTTTCATTTTCCTATAGTTCTCTACATTTTATGCGTTGTCCGGTATATTGGGTCTTCGAAGCGGATGAAAACATTTTTTCTTTTTAGTTTCCTTTTGGTTTCCGAAACGAATTTTCTAGTGGTTTGTTCTGTTAGTACATTGCTTGGTCCGTTGATTCTGTTTCGTACCTCTGCCTTTTAATTTTGCTAGGGGATTCACACGTTCTATTTCATATTCAAAAGACTTAATGTCTCATTACTTTAAAAACTTTTTAGTTCCTACTTATTTAAATTTACGTTTGCTACATTTCTATAAATTCAACCTGCGTAGATAGGCAAACAGCTTTACTCGTTCTTTATTTAATTCAAGTTCTGCATGTTTATGCGTATACTTTCTGGGTCCTTATTTGTAGATGCATATCTTTGAAGGAGATATATCAGTCATGAGTGTTGTAAGAAGTTTGTTGGACGATACAGAATACGCACATTTTAGAAAAAGCTGTTCACTTTTCAAAACAAAAGTTGTATTTTTCTCCATCGTTTGTTGTTCTTATCTAACACCGACAATTTTAGTGATCTTTTCATAACAACTCTTCGTTTGATGTTTTAAACAAAAACAATTTTAAGTGAGATATGATATGATGACTAGTGTTAACAAGCAGTTTCACTCCTATAGTAATAGGCGGAACATGAAATAAAGGACGACGTTTAAAATGCTGGAATATTACGGTAAGAAAGTGATTGATTTCTTTACGTTTAAATACATGACATGTATTTTATAATAACAAATAAAGGTGTTGTGACTGTTTATAAACTTTTTTAACGGGAGACTGCACTGAAGACTGAATTAACCGCAACGTAATGTAATGGAAAAGGTTGAGCATTAAGGTGAATATTTGCAGATGATAAATATGACAAACTTCAACTTGAACCACTGTGTAAAATCTTCCTGGGCAAATCGGTTCTGAGGTTTTCTTTTTATTTTCTATGACCCCCTCCCCCACACACTTTATGATTAGTTACTTAGCACGGCATTCTTCTTTTCTTTTCTTTTTGTTAAAGTAATTAGTGCAGATTACTTATGTTGCTTTCGTTGCTCTCTTCCTTGTTCGTCCGGTGTACCGTAACATATTTTGTCGAGAAATATGACTTTTAATAAAATAAAGAACGGGTAAAGTTGGTTGCTTATCTAGGCGTCTTAAATTTATAGAGATGTAACAATCGTAGATTTAAATAAGTAGGAACTGAAAGGGTTTTTAAATTAATGAAGCAGTAAAAGTTTTAAAATATGAAATAGAACGTAAGAAATTGCTTGGTTTTTAATTGATTTCGTTGTATGTAAATCTGTAGCTGTTTGACGCAATTATTTGCGACTAAATTTGGGGCGTAGAAATAACGCCCAAGGTTAATGTTATTATCGACGCCCAGCTAGTAACGTAATACCGCGAAGGCTTTATCTGTATTAAATGTTTTCAGATGGGTTGGCGCTTAAAGGATTTATTGAACAAACGGCATAACAATATTTAGTGAAGCAGTTGGAATTGGTAGACCTCTAAAAGTTGTTTGCCGTTACAGAACGCACCCCGCGCCGCTTAGTCAATGCACTAATGAACTATTATGTCACTTCGCCACCGGTAGAGTAAAAATTAATTGAGGTACTTGGTGTCAATTCCGCACATAATAAACACTAAAACCAAGATGGCACTATAGAGCTCAAATAAGTGCACGTACTTAGGTTGCTGGTTATTTAACTATATTTATTGATATATGCAAATTATTCAGTGTGCCACCATGGTAAACGTATTGCCAATTTGTTTTATGACCATTATATGAAATGGTTATTAACAGTGTCCGTGTGCCGAAGGTACTAGAATAAGTTCTTTCTATGTCCAAGAGCGAAATCGAGTGAAATATTGAAGTGTAGGTGTAATTATTGTTGATAAAAGGCAAAATGAGACCGACGCCAATAAAAAACGTAGAAATTTCCATAAAAAACTAATAATTGTCGTTCAAAATGAATATTAAAGGACTACAGCTGTGCCCAATCCATTTCTATAACATCTAATGGGAAGGGCAAATAAATAAACATTGAACCCGAAAATGGACTGTCGTCATTGATAATATTAATATTTGGGCTCTCATGAGCTTAAATCAATTGAGAAAATGCGGTTGTCGTATTTTCCGCGCTCAATTCCTTCTAGCGCCTCGTTGTACGTCGATAAACCTTTTCGCAGTCCACTTCAAATTTTAAGTCGTAAAAAATTCATGTTTTATTAATATGGTTGTAAATTTACAAAGTTTGTCGATCAACTACTTAATTTATTCTTAGTTCCCTTAATTTCTATTCACGAATTATAATTGAATGAGTTTATCGAATCGTTGTAATTCCTTAATTTCCCTTTTTTAGACGTATTTGCTATGGATTGTCTGACCTTGTCACCTTTTAAGTGACGAATACTTATAGCGAAAATTATTATTTAAGCAATATTCGATTACTGAATTTTGCCAATAGTGTTTTCTTAGTCCATCGTTCTTCATAACGTCATCAAGATACTGGTTCAGATTATATTACCATAGTATTTCTGCATGATGTGATATCGGAGCTCAACATATAAAAACAGCAATAAATTATTTTTGTATCATAGTTTTGAGTCTATAAGTTGAGCCAACCATAGCTGCTCAATCGTGTTATTTACCATAAAAGTGCCGATGTAATAATATTCGGCGCCAATGGCCAAAAAATGAATTCATGCATCCTTGTCTTAACCTGTATTATATTTTGTTTACAGTCTTTCGAGAAAGAAAATATGTTACAGCGTTTTGGATTTTGCTATTGGTTTTCTTCGTTTCCTTTCTTACTTTTGGTTTTCATGAAAAACCAATTCTTTACCTGGGGTTTGAAAACTTTACCGTTTCTTTATTAGAGATATCCGTCCTGCGACGACTTTTACAGTGTTATTGCCAATCCGTCTTAGTTCTCGTTGATTGCTACTCTATATCTTTCTTTTTCCTATAGTCCTCTAAATTTTGTTGCTTTGTTCGGTATATGGAGTCTTCGAGGCGGATCACAATCGTTTTTTAATTTTCCTTTGTGTTCTGAGGTTTGCCCTGTTAGTAAATTGCTTGGTCTGTTGATTCTGTTTCCTACCTAAGTCTTTTAATTTTGCTAAGGGATTGTTACGTTCTATTTCATATTCAAAAAAAATTTAATGCCTCATTACTTTAAAAACCTTTCAGTTCCTACTTGTTTAAATTTACGTTTGCTATATTTTTATAAATTCAACCTGCGAAGATAGGCAAACAGCTTTACTCGTTCTTTATTTAATTCAAGTTCTGCATATTTATGTTTATACTTTCTGGTTTCTTTTCTATAAATGCATATCTTTGAATGAGATATATCATTCATTAGCGTTGTAAGAAGTTTGTTGGACGATATAGAATACGTGCATTTTAGAGAAAGTTGTTCACTTTTCAAAACAAAGTTGTATTTTACTCTATTGTCTGTTGTTCCTATTTGACACCGACAATTTTAGTGATTTTTCCATAAACAAGTCTTCGTTTGATGTTTAAAATAAAAACAATTTTAAGTGAGATATGATATGATGACTAGTGTTAACAAGCAGTTTAAATTCTATAGTAACAGGTTGAATATGAAGTAAAGATAACGTTTAAAATGGTGGAATATTACGGTAAGAAAGTGATTTCTTTCTTAACGTTTAAATACATGACATGTATTTATAACAACAAATAAAGGTGTTGTGACTTTTATAAACTTTTTTAACGGGAGATTGCACTGAAGACTGAATAAACTGAAACGTTCTATAATTGAAAAGGATGAGGTTTAAGGTGAACATTTGGAGATGATAAATATGACAAACTTCAACTTGAACCACTGTGTAAAATTTTCCGGGGCGAATAGGTCCTAAGGTTTTCCTTTTTTCTATTCTACGACCCCCTCCCCACACACTTTACGATTAGTTAGTTAGCACAGCATTCTTCTTTCATTTCTCTTTGTTGGAGTAATCGGTGCGGATTACCTACGTTACTTTCGTTGCCATCTTCCTTGTCCGTCCGGTGTACCGTAATATATTTTGTCGAAAAATATGAACACGTGAACTTTGAATGAAATAAAGAACGGGTTAAGTTGGTTGCTTTTGTATGCGTGTTGAATTTATAGAGATGTAGCAACTGTAAATTTAAATAAGTAGGAACTGAAAGGGTTTTTAAATTAATGAGGCAGTGTATTTTTTAAATATGAAATAGAACGTAACAAATTGTTTAGTTTTTAATTACTTTCTTTGTATGTAAATCTGCAGCTGTTTGACACAATAATTTGTGACCACATTTGGGGCGTAGAAATAACACCCAGGGTTAACGTTATTATTGACGCTCAGCTAGTAACGTAATACCGAGAAGGCTTTATCTGTGTTAATTCTTTTCAGATGGGTTGGCGCTCAAAGGCCTTATTAAACAAACGGCATAACAATATTTAGTGAATCTGTTGGAATTGCTATACCTCTAAAAGTTACTTGCGTTACAGAACGCATCCCGCGCCGCTTATAGCTAGCCGATGCACTAATTAACTATTATGTCACTTCGCCACCGGTAGAGTAAAAATTAATTGAGGTACTTGGTGTGAATTCCGCACATAATAAACACTAAAACCAAGATGGCACTATAGAGCTCAAATAAGTGCATGTACTTAGGTTGCTGGTTATTTAACTATATTTATTGATATATGCAAATTATTCAGTGTGTCACCATGGTAAACGTATTGCCAATTTGTTTTATGACCATTATATGAAATGGCTATTAACAGTGTCCGTGTGCCGAAGGTACTAGAATAAATTCTTTCTATGTCCAAGAGCGAAATCGAGTGAAATATTGAAGTGTAGGTGTAATTATTGTTGATAAAAAACAAAATGAGACCGACGCCAATAAAAAACGTAGAAATTTCCATAAAAAACTAATAATTGTCGTTCAAAATGAATATTAAAGGACTACATCTGTGCCCAATCCATTTCTATAACATCTAATGGGAAGGGCAAATAAATAAACATTGGACCCGAAAATGGACTGTCGCCATTGATAATATTAATATTTGGGCTCTCATGAGCTTATATCAATTGAGAAAATGCGGTTGTCGTATTTTCCGCGCTCACTTCCTTCTAGCGCCTCGTTGTACATCGATAAACCTTTCCGCAGTCCACTTCAAATTTTAAGTCATAAAAAATTCATGTTTTATTAATATGGTTATAAATTTACAAAGTTTGTCGATCAACACTTTAATTTATTCTTAGTTCCCTTAATTTCTATTCACGAATTATAATTGAATGAGTTTATCGAATCGTTGTAATTCCTTAATTTCCCTTTTTTAGACGTATTTGCTATGGATTGTCTGACCTTATCACCTTTTAAGTGACGAACACTTATAGCGAAAATTATTATTTAAGCAATATACGATTACTGAATTTTGCCAATAGTGTTTTCTTAGTCCATCGTTCTTCATAACGTCATCAAGATACTGTTTCAGATTATATTACCATAGTATTTCTGCATGATGTGATATCGGAGCTCAACATATAAAAGCAGCAATAAATTATTTTTGTATCATAGTTTTGAGTCTATAAGTTGAGCCAACCATAGCTGCTCAATCGTGTTATTTACCACAAAAGTGCCGATGTAATAATATTTGGCGCTAATGGCCAAAAAATGAGTTCATGCATCCTTGTCTTAACCTGTATTATATTTTATTTACAGTCTTTCGAGAAAGAAAATATGTTACAGCGTTTTGGATTTTGTTAGTGGTTTTCTTCGTTTCCTTTCTAACTTTTGGTTTTCATGAAAAACCAATTGTTTTCCTGGGGTTTGAAAACTTTATCGTTTCTTTATTAGACATATCCGTCCTTCGACGACTTTTACAGTGTTATTGCCAATCCGTCTTAGTTCTCGTTGATTGCTACTCTATATCTTTCTTTTCCTATAGTCCTCTACATTTTGTTGCTTTGTCCGGTATATGGAGTCTTCGAGGCGGATCACAATCGTTTTTTAATTTTCTTTTGTGTTCTGAGGTTTGCCCTGTTAGTAAATGGCTTGGTCTGTTGATTCTGTTTCCTACCTAAGTCTTTTAATTTTGCTAAGGGATTGTTACGTTCTATTTCATATTCAAAAAAAATTTAATGCCTCATTACTTTAAGGACCTTTCAGTTCCTACTTGTTTAAATTTACGTTTGCTATATTTTTATAAATTCAACCTGCCATGATAGGCAAACAGCTTTACTCGTTCTTTATTTAATTCAGGTTCTGCATATTTATGTTTATACTTTCTGGTTTCTTTTCTATAAATGCATATCTTTGAATGAGATATATCATTCATTAGCGTTGTAAGAAGTTTGTTGGACGATATAGAATACGTGCATTTTAGAGAAG
Source organism: Platerodrilus igneus (assembly GCA_036346225.1). Taxonomy (NCBI): domain Eukaryota; kingdom Metazoa; phylum Arthropoda; class Insecta; order Coleoptera; family Lycidae; genus Platerodrilus; species Platerodrilus igneus. Next base: position 4,937,884 of record JARFIW010000830.1, read on the forward strand.
GTTGTTCACTTTTCAAAACAAAGTTGTATTTTACTCCATTGTCTGTTGTTCCTATTTAACACCGACAATGTTAGTGATTTTTCCATAAACAAGTCTTCGTTTTATGTTTAAAACAAAAACAATTTTAAGTGAGATATGATATGATGACTAGTGTTAACAAGCAGTTTAAATTCTATAGTAACAGGTTGAATATGAAGTAAAGGACAACGTTTAAAATGGTGGAATATTACGGTAAGAAAGTGATTTTTTTCTTTACGTTTAAATACATGACATGTATTTATAACAACTAATAAAGGTGTTGTGACTTTTTATAAACTTTGTTAACGGGAGATTGCACTGAAGACTGAATAAACTGTAACGTTCTATAATTGAAAAGGTTGAGGTTTAAGGTGAACATTTGGAGATGATAAATATGACAAACTTCAACTTGAACCACTGCGTAAAATTTTCCGGGGCGAATAGGTCCTAAGGTTTTCCTTTTTTCTATTCTACGACCCCCTCCCCACACACTTTACGATTAGTTAGTTAGCACAGCATTCTTCTTTCATTTCTCTTTGTTGGAGTAATCGGTGCGGATTACCTACGTTGCTTTCGTTGCCATCTTCCTTGTCCGTCCGGTGTGCCGTAATATATTTTGTCGAAAAATATGAACACGTGAACTTTGAATGAAATAAAGAACGGGTTAAGTTGGTTGCCTATGTATGCGTGTTAAATTTATAGAGATGTAGCAACCGTAAATTTAAATAAGTAGGAACTGAAAGGGTTTTAAATTAATGAGGCAGTGTATTTTTTAAATATGAAATAGAACGTAACAAATTGTTTAGTTTTTAATTACTTTCTTTGTATGTAAATCTGCAGCTGTTTGACACAATAATTTGTGACCACATTTGGGGCGTAGAAATAACACCCAGGGTTAACGTTATTATTGACGCTCAGCTAGTAACGTAATACCGAGAAGGCTTTATCTGTGTTAATCCTTTTCAGATGGGTTGGCGCTCAAAGGCCTTATTAAACAAACGGCATAACAATATTTAGTGAAGCTGTTGGAATTGCTATACCTCTAAAAGTTATTTGCGTTACAGAACGCATTCCGCGCCGCTTATAGCTAGCCGATGCACTAATTAACTATTATGTCACTTCGCCACCGGTACAGTAAAAATTAATTGAGGTACTTGGTGTCAATTCCGCACATAATAAACACTAAAACCAAGATGGCACTATAGAGCTCAAATAAGTGCACGTACTTAGGTTGCTGGTTATTTAACTATATTTATTGATATATGCAAATTATTCAGTGTGTCACCATGGTAAACGTATTGCCAATTTGTTTTATGACCATTTTGAAATGGTTATTAACAGTGTCCGTGTGCCGAAGGTACTAGAATAAGTTCTTTCTATGTCCAAGAGCGAAATCGAGTGAAATATTGAAGTGTAGGTGTAATTATTGTTGATAAAAAACAAAATGAGGCCGTCGCCAATAAAAAACGTAGAAATTTCCATAAAAAACTAATAGTTGTCGTTCAAAATGAATATTAAAAGACTACAGCTATGCCCAATCCATTTCTATAACATCTAATGGGAAGGGCTAATAAATAAACATTTAACCCGAAAATAGACTGTCGTCATTGATAATATTAATATTTGGGCTCTCATGAGCTTATATTAATTGAGAAAATGCGATTGTCGTATTTTCCGCGCTCACTTCCTTCTAGCGCCTCGTTGTACGTCGATAAACATTTCCGCAGTCCGCTTCAAACTTTAAGTCATAAAAAATTCATGTTTTATTAATGATGGTTATAAATTTACAAAGTTTGTCGATCGACTATTTAATTTATTCATAGCTCCCTTAATTTCTATTCACGAATAATAATTCTAATTCTATGAGTTTATCGATCGTTGTGATTCTTTAGTTAATTTTCCTTTTTTAGACGTATTTACTAAGGATTGTCTGACCTTGTCACCTTTTAAATGACAGACACTTAAATAGAAAATTATTATTTAAGCAATATTCCATTACTGTGTAACATGTCAATTCGCCGTTGTCTTGCCATGGTACATTGTGGTCCCACTTCCTTCAATATAAAAGTATGCTTCATTTTAATTTTATATTAATACCGTTTACATTCACAAGTTAGTTTTGATTTATGAAACATTTCCTTTGGTATTATGGGATAATACACTAAATACGTTGGTTTTTAGTTTTAATTTAATATTCCTCCCTTTGTATAAATAATATAAATAACTATGATCATATATAATTTTCTAATTGGTAAACCTCTGAATTATGTCCCTAAATACACAATTGGTGTAAACATGAACCTGTCAATTAGGATGGTTTTCTTGTTTGTCCTTCCCTCAAAATGTGTGGTTATCTTGGAACCAGAATAAACTTTCGTTCTCTTGATATCTGACTGCCTTCTCGTGCACATGCCTTTTCTCAATAAAAAAGTTCCTTCTAAGGCCAAGATGTTGTACCTGATATGTAAAAGGTGTCTTATCATTTATTCTTTTTGAAATACAAAAATATCGTTTTAGAATATTAGTATAATGTATTCGAAGAAAATTGACCTGAATAACCCATTCAAAAATGTTTAAGAATGGTAAGTTGATTACAGATAAATCTTTGGAGTGTTCTCATGGCGTATTACAATACTTCGTTCTTGTAATACGTTGATTTTCTAGGGTGCTCTGGTGGGTTGTTCTTTAGTGAGTTGTTCTCTGGTGGAGTGTCTAATTATATTTAAGCCTATGCATAAATTCTATCACGAAATATTAACTATTATCATACAAGAATTTTACGTTGCCGTTTAGTTACCTTCTAAAAATAAATTAAGTGTCCGTTAACAAAACATATGGTTGTGGAATAAAAGGATTGGCTCTTACAAAGTTGAAGTTTGAGGTTAGCAACCAAACTAAATATGGATGGTGTTCATCTTATTAAAAACGCAAGAAGAAACTGAAAACTTCTATATTTTTGAACAAGCCGGAGATCAGTACTTAAGTAAACGGTTCTTTCAAATTGCAAAAATACAGATAGGAGATTTATATTATTTTCTTTTATGAAAGAACCATGTGCATGTGTCTCAGTTTTAATCTTTAATATCTTGAAAAATAATGCATTTAAAATTTAAAGTGATACTTTTACTTACCTATTATCTTAACTAATTTAATATTAGATTTACCTCCCTGGTGTTAGAGTTTAAGACATTTTTAAAATTATGAGAGAGTAGATATGCATACTACACTTAGTGATTTAATCACATGAAAATTTGATTGTATGAAAATAAGGGTATATATATTATAGTGGTTTTTATATTGTTAAAAATAAACATAAACGCAGCAATTTCAAAACACCCTGTATAAAGAAACAAACAGAAATTACGTGCGAAATTTATATTAATTAATTCAATTTTTAAGTAACGGGTATTAATCAAACTGTACAAATAATATTTCATATTTAATAGCTTTGCTAAAAATTAAATAGTAGAAGTCAATGCCATTCATTATTAATTTAATTAGCGTTAATTGAATAATTAGGGATATATAATAAGCATAACAGCCTGTAAAAACCCAAGGTGAAGCGCATTGGTAACAAACGGCTAAAAGGAAGGTTAAAATACCATGAAAGAAAGCTCGGAGAATTATATTTAAAACGTTCATTAGGAGCGCACACCTGCAAACTTTTAAATGTCACGTTCTAATAAATTCGAGCTGATAAACATGCAGATTCTACGTATATTGGAAAAACGGGTGAATGTTTTAGTAAGAAATACAAAACGCTTTATTTAAAAGTCACGTCGCTAGTCCACGTGTAGTTTAGATAGCCGATAGTAAAGAATATCGATTTGTACCACTCAGACCAGGGTAGAAAGGGACGGATAAAACGCGTAAAGCAGAGACACTGTTTAGTCTAGTTTGAAACGAGCAAGAGCGTAGTGTAGCGTATTATTCGGAAAATTTAATAACGAGGTATTAAAATTCGTGGAGTAAGAATGGGGTTGAGTGCAAATTTGCGAGAACGTGTTGTTGTAGAAAGTAGATTTCGGATGAAAGCGGCCAGGAGGTGGCGGCCTAAGAGTATAAATGATTTTAGAGAACGTGGTAGGGGCCCTTAAATTTTTCGACCGCTCAAACGAACATATCGCAGTATCATGAGTTGTAAGTATTACAAAATCAATTAAATTTATTATAAGGTGATATTCTCGTAATTAAAAAACGCGGTTAAGTGTGCCCAAATTATTTTTAATCGAGATATCATTTTCAATTATAAACAACTCGTGTCGCGCTTTAAATAATGTGGTTCGAAGCATTTAAAATTAAAGAAGAAATAATTTGAAAGGGAATTTGGAATTGGTTACACCAGGGAGGCCGCGTTAGCAGTTCAATTGAGATGTAGTTTTTCTAGTAACCGCTAGAAACAATCTGCAGAACGGACAGAAGAAATCGATAACATCATCCTCAAAGCAGAGATCTACTATAAACTTTCCAGGTAACGATTTGATTTGTGACTTTTTAAACTGTGAATATTGGGAGAATGCTAGAGTGAAATTTCAAGGTAGTGTGTATTATTACGTATTGAACATAATAAGTGTAAAACCTTATTATGGTAGTTAACTGAAAAGTTGAAGGTTTCTATAAAGCTTTTCGTTCCATCAGAACATAAAATTTTTGTAAAGAGTACATGGCTTTGTTTTGTTATTTGTTTTAAAAAACATGCAAATGCATAATTACTGGGTATTCTGAGCTCATCCTACTCCAGAGTTTATTTAGAGTAAAATGAATAAATAAATTATAAAGAAGGATTTTAGCGAAGGCATTGTTCAAGGCCCATTTACTCCGTGTATAATTTCTGTGTTTAATGATTTAAAAATGAAATACTGGACATTATGAAATAAGGTTTTTCTGAAGTGTAACGGGATTAATGGAATATGAACATTATTGCATTTCATGTGTAAATAGCTAGAAATAAAAACTTGTATGTTGATTGTATTTGAAGTTTTATTGCTAGAGTGTGTGTATGATTGAGAATATGCGAGTGAATTTAGATAACCCAAGAGGAGATCCAAATGAGCTAGCCGGAAGCAGTTGAAGAAGGCCGTTCAACCGAGGAGGAAAGGAAAACGGGTAAGGATAATTTTTTTTTGATTAGATAAATTTTGAAAAGTTTGTTTATTGTCGAATATGAAAAGTTTATAAAATTTTTGAATATATTTTTGTATCGCAATTGCTTACCCGAGATCTACGGCATTAATTTGACGCCCCATTCGTGAGGCTCAATTAAGTTGAGAATCCACGGCAATATATATATATATATATATATATATATATATATATATTCTGTTATATTTTGGTATATATTGAGTTATAGAGAACTCTTTTATAATCAATTACCACCTATTTTGTATTGTTTATTCATGATTACAGGATTGATCTTTCTTTTTTTTATCTTAGGACAATTATGACAATTGCAACCGAATACACAAGCATTCTTCAAATAATTGTAAATGCCAAAAGTATTCCCAAACACTAGTTCCACTTTTATAAATTTGATTAAAGCACTGCGTAGATATTAAATACTAATACCTGGAATCCAGATACAAGCGCCGCCTTCCAGCCGTCCTGAAGCCAAGTGACCAACTGCAGGCACCTCCTGTAAATAATAAGTAACTCGAGCAACTGGTAATCTCCAGACTATAAAACTACTAATATTTCTACAAATTTTATGTTATACAAATACTCAGATAACTCCAATTCCACTATGCTTTCGTCTTCAAACAATAACGGTACAGACCAGCACTCCTCTTTTAATTAACTTTTATTCGCCGTAAAACTGCTACTATTTGCTATCTCCAGGTACAACTTGACTTTCAAAACTTTCTCGTAACTTTTAAATGTAATAAAACTCATAACAGTACAAAAACACGTCTATTTTTCCGTAATATAAATTTGAAGTCCCTTATAAATAAAAACCGTCTTCTTTTGTTTCCGTTGCCATAACAACTATCTCTACGCACACTATGTAATTTATAATTATTAATAATTGATTAATAATACAGTTGTTTTCTCTAGATACATTCATTTTCTAGATGGTTTGCAATCCAGTGATTTATGTATATTGAACTTTTTACAATATTGAAAATAGCTAACAAACTTTGATGGTTCAGCTTTTAAATTGTACGTAACAGACATTTATGTCTTATTCGGTAAACGTCCTGTCATTACATAACCAATCTTTAATTGTTACAAACATATTCAAACTGAACTTCATTTACAAATTTTTTAGTAGTATCACTTAACTCCTTAAAATTTTAAAAGCGTACAGTATACCACACAATTTTGATATTTGTTTTACATTCAAAAGATTCTGAAAACGCTAACTCCAAATTAAATTTCATATACGTGCAACCATAACAATTAAAATACGTATACAATGCAAACTTATAACTAGCTTAGCCTGGTCTATGGCCGGTATATGTTGTTGAATGCAATGCAGTTTCAAAAGCTTTATAAATTTATAAACGTGGAATAGTTGTTGTTAATTTATAAACCAAAATACCTGAAAGAAAATACTCAAACAAAACCAAATATACCCCCATTCTAGCAAAGTCGTTTCGAAGCCCTATTTAAACATTTTATAAGCCCACCCCTTCTTGACAGTATATAAGGCCCCACTGATTTTAAATAAAATGAAAATTTACTTCCTGGATATAAGTAATTCTTTTAATGGTTGAGAAATTTTAAATTTTAGTTATAATCACTATAGTTTTTTTTCTTTATGTATGAGGATTAAGTGTTAGTTTCTGTATATTCTGTATAGTTTTAAGCTCGTTAGTATTATTTACAGTGTTAATTCTATTCTTGCGATACTTTACTTTCCACATGGAAATATGGATACAAATTTTCTATATGAAAACGTCCCCGACATTCACCCTGTCATTCTCCAATTCGTAAGTATTCCTTCTGCAAAATTCTTCTCACTCGATAAGGACCTTCGTATGGAAATAACAACTTGGCACAAATATTTCTTTCCCAATTTGACATTCTCAATCTTTTAACAATAACAAGATCCCCAACTGAAAAAACCACTTGCTTCTTGATTTTCTTGTTACGTTTCTCCAACTCCCTTCTTTGTATCGTTTCGACTTGTTGTTTGGCTTTATGCAACAACTCCGTTATATTTTCCACTTTTTGTTCAGCTCTCCACGGTCTTGCTGGAATCACCTTCTTCATCAATGTCACAGGACACATTCCTGTCACTGAACTTGGTACAAAATTAATATATTCTTCTATTCGCGGTAAATACCTTACCCACCGATCATGTTGTTCCTGCGTTATTAACCTCAAAAACTTTATTACTTCTCGAATATATCTTTCACACGGATTTCCTTGAGGATGTCTGATACTACAGAATGTCATCTTTATTCCATCCTTCCTTAATTTACTTTCAACCCTTCGATTACGAAAATACGTTGCATTGTCCAACAATACCCTATTCATCTTACCTATTCGTTCTACAAACTTTCTTACAGAACTCAATACATGCCTAGAATTACATCTCCTCGCTGGATAAAGCTGCACAAACTTTGTAAAAATATCAACTACAACTAAAATATGCTGATATCCGTTCCTACTCGGTATCAAATTACTCAAGTAATCCATTGCCACAATATCTAATGGACCTTCCGCTCTTATACATCTAACTTGATTCTGCAACACCACATTCTTATCCTTTCCTAACAAACACGTCTCACACAGATTTATGCAATTTTCACCAATTTTCTATCGTTTCGTGCATAGAAAGCTTCCTAAATATCAAGAACGTCTTACGAATCCCTATATGACCAAACGTAGTATGAATTTCCTGGATCAGCTCAACGGCTACCTGTGTCGTTAACACTAATAATTCATCATCCCATAACCTTTTCACCAAAACTCCCTCGACCATATAAAAACCTCTGTCTTGTTCTAAATTCTCTCTGAATAATTTTCTCTGATCACCCTTATTTCTTCGTGTGCTTGCATCCGATGAAATCTGGCATTCGACCATCTTCCCAGATCTTCAAACACTTGCAATGCAATCAAAATCCATTCCTACTATCCGTTAGCAACCCTTCATCCTTCCTACTAAAGAAATCAGCCGTAACATTTTCTTTACCAGGTTTATGTCTAATCTCAAAATCATATTCCTGCAATACTAACGCCCATCTATACAATCGACTGTTCAAAAACTCTTTCTTCTTCAGAAACGTGACCACTGTGTTATCCGATTCAACCAGAAATTTATTACCCAATAAATAAAATCTTAACTTCTTCACAGCATATACGATTGCCAGCATCTCTTTTCCGCTGTCGAATACCTAGTCTCGCAGTCTTTCAGAGCCCTCGAAATAAAACAAATTGGCACTTCTCTCCTTCTTGAACCTGCACCAACTCAGCCCCTATTGCAAAACTCGAAGCGTCCGTCCTTAAAATAAATGGATCCGTAAAATTGGGATATTTTAATGACAGTTCCTATAAAATACCGCCTTCAACTCCCGAAATGCCTGCTCCTTTGCTCGTTCCATTTCCACCTTTCGTTCTTTTTAACAACTCCAACAATGGAATGCACAACTCCGAATATTTTGGTATGAATCGACGATAATAATTTAATACACCTAAAAATCCTCTTAAACCTTTCAAATTTCTTGGCTGTTTCAAATTCTTCAACTCGTCCAAGCGTTTTCACAAATTCTAATTCCTTCGCTGCCAACGACAAACCCCAAATACTTTACCTGGTCCTTAAAAACTCACACTTCTTCGAATTCAACCTCAAACCTCCCTCGTCTAACCGTCGGATCACTTTTCTTAAATGTTCTAAATGTTCTAACTCGTTCTTAGAAAAATCAAAATATCATCGACATAGTGCGTACAGAAGTCTTCGTACTCATCTAATAACTTCTGCATGGCTCGAACTAATGCAGCGGATGACGTTGAAAGACCAAATGGAACAACTCTGTACTGATAAATCTCCCTTCAATGCTAAATCCAGTATACTTCCGACTTTCCTCATGCAAAGGAATTAGCCAAAAGAATTCTTTAAGTCCAGTTTGCTAAAATTTTCATCTCGCTTACCTTGTATAACAAATTATCTAGTGATTTTGGTTGTTCAAATTGTGGTTTAGTAATCGCATTCAATCTCCTAGCATCTAAACATATTCTTAATTCTAAATTATCAGATTTAGGCACAACCACTACCGGATTGATATAGGGTGTTCTCGCTGATTCAATAATTCCTCTTTTAACATCTTTTAATCTCATTTTCACTCGACCCCTTAATGCAAATGGTATTGGATATACCCTAGTACGAAAACTTCCTCGTCTGTGACCTCTAACTTATGCGTATCCTTCGCAAACCTAGGCTCATTACTAAAACTCCTGCATGTCTATTAAACAACTCGTATAACATTTCCTTCATATCCACCCTATTAATCCTATCTGTTCCTCATCAAATACCTTCTCAAATATATTACATAACCGTAACTCATCAATTCCATCATAAATTCTATTCTTAGTCTTTCCTGATCCTATACTATCTGTATTTATCTCATCCCTAGTATCCCGATTATCCTTAGGCACCACCCATTTCTTCTCTAAATTTAATACCTTTACCATTCGTGCTTTACCATCTATAACCAGTCCAAATTCCTCAATTACATCTATCCCTACAATGAAATCTAAATATAATCCTCTTGCTATCCAAAACTCTACTTCACCTAGTCTGGTACTTCCTAATACAATCGATACTCGTACAACTTTGTCTATCTTAGTTAACTTCCTCTTAATCGCAGACCATAAATTAATACTCTTAACCCTACAAATTTTCCCTTTGAATAATTCTGCATGTTTCAAAACTATTTCCTCTCTCACCAGCGATAACTGCGACCCCGTATCTATCAATGCCGTGTAAACAGAATCCCCTAAACTAATATGAATAAATGGTAACTCCTGCCTTCTCTCAAACTTATTATCTAACAACTTATCTACTAAACTAATACTACGCTGTGTCCCTAAATCTGATTTTCCTAACACTAATAAATCGACGTTTTTTTTTGTACTGTGGATTCATCGTGGACCTCCACTTTCTCTATCCTATCCTCCGATCTCTGTCGCGTGTCTCCTGTTGTTACGTGTTGGATCGTCAAGTTTCTATCTGTCCCCCGTTCTCGGTCTCTAATCCCTGTCGGTATTTCCCCCTGATCCGTTGATCTCTGCTCCCTTTCTCTCTGCCACCTCTGTCCAAAACTTCTGTCATTCCTATCAGTCCTGTTCCAGTCATTGTTCCCCCTATAATTATCGTCTCTATTAAAACGTTGTTCCCAATTATTATTCGTTGTCCTTTGATTTCCCTGATATTGCTTTCTGTAATTGTCCTGTCCATTCTCCCTATAATTGTATCCTTGCACCCCAGTCCTATGGTAGTCTGTGCTATTCCTATTCCTATCCCAATTCCTATTATCACTATTTTCCCTGGTATTCGTTTCAAACGTCTTAGCTACGTCATAATTTCGCATCATTTCCAAAAAGTCTCTTAAAGTCCGAACGTTTTGTATCGCTACGGCCCTAGTTATTTCCGCCTCCATATGCCTTGACAACAATAATATAATTTCATCTTCTCTTAATTTAGGAATCAGGTGCTGCGCCTGGTTATACTTTTCAATCACATAATTTTCTCTCGATCCCTGGTATGACCTATAGTTCCCGGTGTTTAAATCCGTTCGAATATTAGCCTGATGCGTGTTTCCCCAATATTGTTCTATGTATAGCCTTCGAAATTCCTCGTACGAACTATATTGCCTCCTCACGATACAGTGCCATTTCTCTGCACAACCCCCCAATGTCACGCTCACCATCTGCATCTTCACCCTTTCAGGCTCACACTCTACCATCTCGTCCAACTTGCTAAGATAGACCATCGGCTGCTCATTCTTCCTGCCTTCAAACCTCGGCAAGGTCTCTTTCCTATACTGGTATCCTGCATCACAAACAACTCTTCCCCTTTCCAATTCAACCAACTGTTCTCTCATCTGTCTAACATTCCCTTCAAGACCAGACAATCCATTTACCGTATTCCCCAGAACCGTCGTATCCCTTCTCAGCTTCTCTGCCACCTCCTGACTAGCCCGCAGTTTGCCTATAATTTCGTTTTTATAGTTAATATTGTCCTCCGTCTGAATCCGAACTATTTCACCTAAATTCTGCAATTTTTCTGTCTGTCTAACTTCGACCATGTACAGCTCTTCCCTTAATTCATTTAAACCTGTTGTTACCTTCCCTTCTACAACCTGGACTCTATCCTCTACGTCCTTCAGCACCTCATCCTTAAATGAACACAAACTGCTCTGTATTGATACATTAATTCCTTCAATTTTCATTTCCATCATCTCAAATTTTTCCTTAACTTCCGCTTGTGAATTTCTAACCTCAGCCAACAATGATCCTCTCAATTCTTTATGCGACATAGTTAACGACCTTTTTAATTCCAACAAAACCATCATCACATCTTGGATCTGCATATTCTCTTTTCCCTTATCAATTTCATTTTCTCCCGATGTACCCCCTGAATTCACAATAATCACCTCCGGCTCCACACATCCTCCAGCTTCATCCCTAGCATCCCCTGCCGCTACAGTCTTAACCACTGGTTGCCCTCTCACACCAGTCTCAACTCCATAAACTTTCCCTGACCTCGTGATTCTCTCCTCATCAGACATGTCCCTTTAATTTTCAAAATAAACTTCAATGACGTGCCCCACTAAACTACACAACCTCTGCAAATCTGAATCAGCCCTATCGAGCCCCACCTTTGTACGAACAAATATTTTGTTTGAAGTTATTTACCTATATTAGTCCCACAGCATGGGCGATATATATATATATATATATATATATATATATATATATCGTGAAAAATGAGATTAAAAAGATGTTAAAAGAGGGAATTATTGAATCAGCGAGAACACCCTATATCAATCCGGTAGTGGTTGTGCCTAAATCTGATAATTTAGAATTAGGAATATGATTTTGAGATTACACATAAACCTGGTAAAGAAAATGTTACGGCTGATTTCTTTAGTAGGAAGGATGAAGGGTTGCTAACGGATAGTAGGAATGGATTTTTGATTGCATTGCAAGTGTTTGAAGATCTGGGAAGATGGTCGAATGCCAGATTTCATCGGATGCAAGCACACGAAGAAATAAGGGTGATCAGAGAAAAATTATTCAGAGAGAATTTAGAACAAGACAGAGATTTTTATATGGTCGAGGGAGTTTTGGTGAAAAGGTTATGGGATGATGAATTATTAGTGTTAACGACACAGGTAGCCGTTGAGCTGATCCAGGAAATTCATACTACGTTTGGTCATATAGGATTCGTAAGACGTTCTTGATATTTAGGAAGCTTTCTATGCACGAAACGATAGAAAATTGGTGAAAAATTGCATAAATCTGTGTGAGACGTGTTTGTTAGGAAAGGATAAGAATGTGGTGTTGCAGAATCAAGTTAGATGTATAAGAGCGGAAGGTCCATTAGATATTGTGGCAATGGATTACTTGAGTAATTTGATACCGAGTAGGAACGGATATCAGCATATTTTAGTTGTAGTTGATATTTTACAAAGTTTGTGCAGCTTTATCCAGCGAGGAGATGTAATTCTAGGCATGTATTGAGTACTGTAAGAAAGTTTGTAGAACGAATAGGTAAGATGAATAGGGTATTGTTGGACAATGCAACGTATTTTCGTAATCGAAGGGTTGAAAGTAAATTAAGGAAGGATGGAATAAAGATGACATTCTGTAGTATCAGACATCCTCAAGGAAATCCGTGTGAAAGATATATTCGAGAAGTAATAAAGTTTTTGAGGTTAATAACGCAGGAACAACATGATCGGTGGGTAAGGTATTTACCGCAAATAGAAGAATATATTAATTTTGTACCAAGTTCAGTGACAGGAATGTGTCCTGTGACATTGATGAAGAAGGTGATTCCAGCAAGACCGTGGAGAGCTGAACAAAAGTGGAGGATATAACGGAGTTGTTGCATAAAGCCAAACAACAAGTCGAAACGATACAAAGAAGGGAGTTGGAGAAACGTAACAAGAAAATCAAGAAGCAAGTGGTTTTTCAGTTGGGGATCTTGTTATTGTTAAAAGATTGAGAATGTCAAATTGGGAAAGAAATATTTGTGCCAAGTTGTTATTTCCATACGAAGGTCCTTATCGAGTGAGAAGAATTTTGCAGAAGGAATACTTACGAATTGGAGAATGACAGGGGTGAATGTCGGGGACGTTTTCATATAGAAAATTTGTATCCATATTTCCATGTGGAAAGTAAAGTATCGCAAGAATAAAATTAACACTGTAAATAATACTAACGAGCTTAAAACTATACAGAATATACAGAAACTAACACTTAATCCTCATACATAAAGAAAAAAAACTATAGTGATTTTAACTAAAATTTAAAATTTCTCAACCATTAAAAGAATTACTTATATCCAGGAAGCAAATTTTCATTTTATTTAAAATCAGTGGGGCCTTATATACTGTCAAGAAGGGGTGGGCTTATAAAATGTTTAAATAGGGCTTCGAAACGACTTTGCTAGAATGGGGTATATTTGGTTTTGTTTGAGTATTTTCTTTCAGGTATTTTTGGTTTATAAATTAACAACAACTATTCCACGTTTATAAATTTATAAAGCTTTTGAAACTGCATTGCATTCAACAACATATACCGGCCATAGACCAGGCTAAGCTAGTTATAAGTTTGCATTGTATACGTATTTTAATTGTTATGGTTGCACGTATATGAAATTTAATTTGGAGTTATCGTTTTCAGAACCATTTGAATGTAAAACAAATATCAAAATTGCTTGGTATACTGCACGCTTTTAAAATTTTAAGGAGTTAAGTGATACTCCCGTAAAATTTGTAAATCAATTTCAGTTTGAATATGTTTTAACAATTAAAGATTGGTTATGTAATGACAGGACGTTTACCGAATAAGACATAAATGTCTGTTGCGTACAATTTAAAAGCTGAACCATCAAAGTTTGTTAGCTATTTTCAATATTGTAAAAAGTTCAATATACATAAATCACTGGATTACAAACCATCTAGAAAATGAATGTATCTAGAGAAACAACTGTATTATCAATCAATTATTAATAATTATAAATTACATAGTGTGCGTAGAGATAGTTGTCATGGCAACGGAAACAAAAGAAGACGGAATTTATTTTATAATGGACTTCAAATTGATATTACTGAAAAATAGACGTGTTTTTGTACTGTTATGAGTTTTATTACATTTAAAAGTTACGAGAAAGTTTTGAAAGTCAAGTTGTACCTGGAGATAGCAAATAGTAGCAGTTTTACGGCGAATAAAAGTTAATTAAAGAGGAGTGCTGGTCTGTACCGTTATTGTTTGAAGACGAAAGCATAGTGGAATTGGAGTTATCTGAGTATTTGTATAACATAAATTTTGTAGAAATATTAGTAGTTTTATAGTCTGGAGATTACCAGTTGCTCGAGTTACTTATTATTTACAGGAGGTGCCTGCAGTTGGTCACTTGGCTTCAGGACGGCTGGAAGGCGGCGCTTGTATCTGGATTCCAGGTATTAGTATTTAATATCCACGCAGTGCTTTAATCAAATTTATAAAAGTGGAACTAGTGTTTGGGAATACTTTTGGCTTTTAAAATTATTTTGAAAAAATCCTTGAATATTTGTTTGGGTGTCTAGTTGAGAGGTGTTTGCTTAGGACGGACCCACCCTAGGTAGATTCCGCCACGTGTTTGACGGCCCTGTAAAATATTTAAGTGCAGCAGCCGTGTAAAATATTTAAAGATAAATTGTGTGGCATAACTCAACAAGGCTCTAAAATAAGACAAGGAGTGACAGATAGATATATTACGCCTATCACTAATAAGGTAGGATCACAGTATATATATAACAGATGGCGCCCAACGTTGGGCGCCATCTGTTATATTTTGGTATATATTGAGTTATAGAGAACTCTTTTATAATCAATTACCACCTATTTTGTATTGTTTATTCATGATTACAGGATTGATCTTTCTTTTTTTTATCTTAGGACAATTATGACAATTGCAACCGAATACACAAGCATTCTTCAAATAATTGTAAATGCCAAAAGTATTCCCAAACACTAGTTCCACTTTTATAAATTTGATTAAAGCACTGCGTAGATATTAAATACTAATACCTGGAATCCAGATACAAGCGCCGCCTTCCAGCCGTCCTGAAGCCAAGTGACCAACTGCAGGCACCTCCTGTAAATAATAAGTAACTCGAGCAACTGGTAATCTCCAGACTATAAAACTACTAATATTTCTACAAATTTTATGTTATACAAATACTCAGATAACTCCAATTCCACTATGCTTTCGTCTTCAAACAATAACGGTACAGACCAGCACTCCTCTTTAATTAACTTTTATTCGCCGTAAAACTGCTACTATTTGCTATCTCCAGGTACAACTTGACTTTCAAAACTTTCTCGTAACTTTTAAATGTAATAAAACTCATAACAGTACAAAACACGTCTATTTTTCAGTAATATAAATTTGAAGTCCCTTATAAATAAAACCGTCTTCTTTTGTTTCCGTTGCCATAACAACTATCTCTACGCACACTATGTAATTTATAATTATTAATAATTGATTAATAATACAGTTGTTTTCTCTAGATACATTCATTTTCTAGATGGTTTGCAATCCAGTGATTTATGTATATTGAACTTTTACAATATTGAAAATAGCTAACAAACTTTGATGGTTCAGCTTTTAAATTGTACGTAACAGACATTTATGTCTTATTCGGTAAACGTCCTGTCATTACATAACCAATCTTTAATTGTTACAAACATATTCAAACTGAACTTCATTTACAAATTTTTAGTAGTATCACTTAACTCCTTAAAATTTTAAAAGCGTACAGTATACCACACAATTTTGATATTTGTTTTACATTCAAATGGTTCTGAAAACGCTAACTCCAAATTAAATTTCATATACGTGCAACCATAACAATTAAAATACGTATACAATGCAAACTTATAACTAGCTTAGCCTGGTCTATGGCCGGTATATGTTGTTGAATGCAATGCAGTTTCAAAAGCTTTATAAATTTATAAACGTGGAATAGTTGTTGTTAATTTATAAACCAAAAATACCTGAAAGAAAATACTCAAACAAAACCAAATATACCCCCATTCTAGCAAAGTCGTTTCGAAGCCCTATTTAAACATTTTATAAGCCCACCCCCTTCTTGACAGTATAATATATATATTTTGTTTTTCTAATGTTATTAACTAAACGTTAATATATAAGTTGTATTAAGGTATTTTCTTTTGTCATGTTTTAAATTACATCCCTATAACTAGTCTGGGTAAAATTTAACTTTGTTCTCAAAACATATAAGAATCAAAACACCTGAGATATAGTCTTTGCAATCTACCGCAACCACAAAAGGTCTATGCTAGTACCGCCAGAGTTTTGTTTAGACGCTGCAGTACACCCATTCCTACCTATAAAAAGGAAAGGTGCAACTGAATTTTGTCAATAGTGTTCTCTTAGTCCTTCGTTCAAAATAATGAATCAAGATCCTGGTTCAGAGTTATTACCATAGTATTTCTGTATGATGTGATATCGGAGTCAAAATATAAAAGCAGCAATAAATTACTTTTGTATCATAATTCTGAATCTATAAGTTGAGCTAACCGTAGCTGCGCAATCGTGTTATTTACCATAAAAGTGCCGATGTAATAATACCCGGCGCCAATGGCCAAAAATGAATTCACGCATCCTTGACTGTATTATTTGTACACTTTCACAATAAGATACTTGAAATAAAAAAAAAGAAAACACATAAAAACTGTGATTTTTTTAAATAACTAATATTAAAAATAACAAAAACACTTTAGAAACACTTTAATAAATATGCAGACATTTGCAGAATAATATTGATCATTTTTATATGTATTTTCCTATAAACAAGTCCAAGTTTCATTTTGAAAAATTTGTATACTCTTCAAAGACATTCTTTTATAGATGACTTGATGTGATCATGGCGAGTCCATTGCTTCCACTCTCACTTTTTCAGAGTGTGGAGTATTAAGTATCATCTAGTTGTCAAAAATGAGCGAAATATGAAGCGTTCTAATTACATCATTTTCTAGCTTTTCTTATGCATAGAATAAATAACACGATTTCTGTTTCCTGATGTCTGATGAATATTTTTTATACATTTTTGGTCGCTGAAACAGAATCTTCACTCAGAATTTTCGTATCGTCCTCAGGTATTAAGATATTCGTGAAAGATGGTTTACTTTGTGTAACATATTGTAGCGAACGTATTCCGGCGGGTGACTCATCAATAGGATGCAAAACAGTGTCATACTGTCAGACAAAGGTTCTAAAAATCACTAGAAAGGTGTAAGATATGCAAGTGCCGCGGATAGGACGAGCAGCAGTTGATATCCCAAACGTGTCTATAAATAGATACACAAGATAAATAAACAAATAATATTCTACTGTACCAGTATATGTTATTGATAGACTTTAGGACACATGGAACTTTAATATTTGTGTAAATTCTGTGTAAACGCAGATATTATAGAATTGATAATGTCGCAGCAAATTTTATAAAGATTGTAGATTTGGTTTTTACATTTTTGTAAACGGTATAATTACAGTTTCTGGCAAAATAAATTATCTCGTGAAATTTGCTTGAAGCGTGATTAAATATTTTAGGTATCATTTAACATTTACTTTCAGAAATATTTTTTCTTTGCAATCAGCAATGATAAGTAGGTCTACGTGTTTAGGTTTGTTTTAGATTTAACATAATTTTTGTCTTAATGAATTTTTAGGTATATTTTAAGCCAGAGTCATTCTTCCGATCTCAAGATTTTGGCACCTCCTTGTTAGTCATTTTAGGCCTTTTTCTCAGTATTCCTGCGAGATTAGGTGTCGTCCAAAGTATTTCTCGATCGAGACCACATATCATACCCGATAGCATTCTGCAACCCTCGTTAAACACTTACACCACCCGTCCCACTGAGGTAGTCGCAGAACGACAATTTTTGTTAGTAGACTCGAGTTTTTCAGTATTTTACCAGCACGAAATTTTTAGCAGAGTAATTCACTAAATTTTCTGTAAATTACATGCTAGATATTCTGAGGACCAAAAACTGCACGTAACACATGTTACAGATTTCTATTTTTTCTTGACGAATCTAGAAGTTCATTAAAGCCGAAGCATATTGTACAATACTCAAACATACAACTTATTTATATACTTTTATTTATGAAACTGGGTTGTTACCTGGACTACTATTAGTCCCAATATACTACAACCGATAACCTAAATTTCTATGGGCATCATCATTTTGTTTTCGAGCTTACTTAAGATCGGTTTGACGCAGCTCTAACTTCTTTTCTATTCTGTGCTAATCTAAGAAGTTCTATATACGCTTCACAACCTCAATTTCTAATCATTTGACTAATATAGTACAACAAGCAAACCTTAGTTCTAAAAAGCGAAGAATATCGAGTACAAATTCGAGGTAAAATATTGAGTACAAATTCGGGCTGAAAATATTAACATTTATATTAAAAGAATCTCACCCTTCAGCTACCTACCAGTTATGTAAAAAGAGAAAACACATTTTTCATCATAAGGATTTATAACTGCCCAATTTAGCAGAGTAGAAGTGACGCGACCAAGCGCTAAATATCTAGTCTACGCATTTAATCAATGTAGCTATAAATTTGTTTTCCGAAAAAATAGTCACGGAAATCCTATAACAGAAATAAAATTGAACAGGTGTCTATCTTGACAAGATAGCACCGCTGGTTTACATAATTACCATTAAACTAACAACATTCGGGAAAGTCCTAATAAATAAAGATTACGCGTCTAGATCAGGGACGGCGAAAGAATATAGATAAGCTAACTTTTTAATTTAATAAAGGACGAGCAAAGTTGGCTGCCAAATTAAGCAGGTTTAAAATCATAGAAGTGTAGCAATCCGTAAATTCAAACGAGACAATCTGAAATCGTTTTTAAAGTACGGAGACAGTAAATTTTCAAATATGACTTGGAACGTAACAAGCTTTCTAGCATGCAAACAATCGTGCCGCAGTGCTCTAGAATGTCTCTATCTTCTTATATGTCACATGTCGATCTTCTAAAATAGTATCACGTACAGTGTCGATATTCTTCTCGAGAACAAAAGTGCATAGACAAGCTTCGTGAACATCTGCAAACTATTTGCAACCATCCTTTTGAATAGTGTCTTCATCATTTTGTGTTCGACCTTACTTAAGGCCGGTTTGACGCAGTTCTAAGGTCTTTTCTATTCTGTGCTAATCTAAAAGTGCTACATACCCTTCACAACCTAAATTTCTAATAATTTGACTAATATAGCTTGGTCTCGGTCTTCCTATACTCTTCCATCTTTTACCTATCTACCTGGTGTTATACTACTCTCCCCTTCTCTTCAATAACCCGTAACTTTTTAATTTAAATGACACATACACAGCGCTGCATTAAGTAACATTTTCAAATGCTAATACAATATTTTACAAATGTACATCTTCATATAAAAACATTAGGAACATTTATAGTCAAAACTTTATCAAGGACTTACAACTATTATAATTAAGTGCCATTACACTGGCTCTACCTACATATTAGCAACCTGATGGTTGTTAAAGAACTCCAACATGTTCACATGATTCCCATTTATAAGGAAATGAAATATTACCCAGCTATCCCTTCCAAAAAAGGAAAAGTGTTAAATTATATGTTATGGTAAGGCTTCAACAGCAAATCGCTACCAACATGCCAGACCTCTAACTAATTGTGAGTTATGTCATGGTGACATTTAGTTAACTGATTTTTATTTATTAATTTTTTTGTTTTGTTTTCGAACTTACTTAAGGTCTGTTTGATGCAGCCCTAAATTCTTTTCTAATCTGAGCTAGTCTAAAAAGGTCGACATACCCTTCACAACCTAAATCTCTAATAATTTGACTAATATAGTTTTGTCTGGGCCTTCCTACTATATTTTTATTTGGTAGTCTATAATCTAAGACCTTATTAAATAGTCCCTCATGTCTTAATGGTGCCCTATCATTCTATCTCTCATGACCTTTTATTGTTTCCAAATATAGGGTTCCTCACCTATCCTTCTATAAACTACTTCATTGGTTACTCTATCTGTCCAACTAATCTTTAACATTTTCCTACAACACCAAGTTTCAAAAGCTTCTATCTTTTTCTTATCTACCTCTTTAATTGTCCAAGTCTCACTACCGTATGCTCCATACGTACGACTTTAAGATACTTTTTCCATTATCTAAACTAATACTATTAGCTATTAGTCTTTCTTTTTTAAAAACATTTCTTAGCTTGAGCTATTCTAGCTACTATATCCCTTCTGCTACGTCCGTCCTTGGTAATTATACTACATAAATAGCAAAATTCATCTACCTCCTCAAACTCGGTATTACCGACTTTTAATTTAGGTTTAGAACTAGACTGTAACTCACTTGTCATTATCTATGTTGTAACAATTTTATTTTTGGGTTGATAAATCCCTTCATTAAAAGTGCGAAAATAATAAAACACTTTTATTAAATAATGTCGTAATACATTTAACAAGTAAAATAATACATTAAAACAGCATCTTGATTTGTTAGTCTATTTGTGGTTGGATGTCGGTGTATTCCACAGCCAGTCGCAGGCGCGTTTAGGTGTGACAACCTCCCCCTTGGATCCTCCGATCGTCCGAGCGAGCATGATAATCACTCGGCCATACGTAGAAGAAGTAGCAAGATGTATGAAAGGACGATGGCCAGTAATCTGCGTATCAATTTTAATGAGTGAGCACATTTTCTGAATAGCGGTTGGTAAAGTATAAACGCTATTATCTTATTTAATTTGGAAAATTTGTTTAGCGCGACGAGAGATTAGGCGACGAGAAACATCACTACAATCTACGATGCACTTAGAATTTTGAAAACTATAATCGACTTTAAGAAAACCACTTCATTTTACGACGTGTACGGTGTACTTGGAGGATGGAAAGTTGATCTAATTTATAGAGGATCGTTTGTTACACAGAGTAAAGATGTTACTTTGGTAGAATATAGGCAGTAAATTTCGCATGGTAAAACAAGTACCTAATCAAGGCTAGGAATGCAGTTTTGTTTGGTTCGTAGTAGTTCTAAGAAATTCTTTTGTGTTTCACTTTAGAAACACGCTATTTTGTTCCGATGTGTAGAAGTACGAATTTGATATTTGCTTCAACTATTGCTAAGCTGGATTTCCCAGTATCAAACTTGAAATTCACTCATTTGATTTTGTAAGAAACAACACGTTGCTTCAGTATAAACTGTTAGTTACAACAACAGGTGTTACTTACGTCACTTGTTTGTCTGAAATATGCTGCTGACACATGTATCCTTGAAAGCAAATGCTTAGCACTGCGTTACTACCTCTTTTGAAAACAAGAATATTTTTGTGATCGTTTTCATTTTAAACTAAAATTAGTACTTTTAACTTAAAGAGGAAAATTTGTATATTAACTTTTGTAATGTAATCGACCTAAACAGATCTGAATGGGTTAGAATATCTTTGTGTAATAAGTTACACCTTGCTGTAATATATTTGATCATGAATAAGGTTGATAAACCTTACTTTAAATTTACAAAGTAATTCAAGTAGTTACTTAATTTTGTTGCATTGCATTTTATTTAAAGAAAAAGAGATTCTTTTTAGTAAATTATTAGTCCAAGCTTAAAGTTTTTTATTTTGATCAAATGTGATCAAACCTAACCACAGGAAATTAGTATCTTTAAGGGTTGAATTTTGATGCCAACCTTATATAGAAAATATCTTTTTAATATTTCTTTAGGTATGTTTGCGGGACACAAACAGTGTTCCAATTTTCTATTGATCTAATTATTATACTTTCTTACAGGAACAGCGTGTTATTCTGTTAAGACAGGTTTTTGTCAACGAAGGCGATCTTTTTTTCTTTGGGTCTCCACGTCCGCCCTTAGAAATATGCCATGCCATTAACGTGAATCAATCCGGACTTGGTGGCGCCTATTTGTTTTAGTTTGAGTATGACCCACCAACAGATTTCGACTTACCCCCCCATTTCTCATAGCTCTACCCAAGGAATAGACCCCTAGTTACGTCGGAAGACTTCGTTTTGCTGACACCCAACTTCTAGAGTCAGATATATATATATATATATATATATATATATATATATATTAAGAAGAAAAACGTAACACTAGCGCCCATGTGTGAGGCTAGTTGAGCCCAGTTAGAAAAAAAAATAAAACATTACACTGACACCCAATGTGGGGCTAGTGCTTCGAGGAAAATCGCTTCAATGTCTTTCCTGAGTTAATTCTCATACTATAGTTATTCTGTAGTATCTCATCTAAAATATTTAAAAACTCTCCTAACTCTTTTCTAGACTCTGCTATAATGGCTATATCATCTGCAAAACGTAACATGTCTACTTTCTGTCCCTGTAGGCTAATACCTATCTCTTTTTCTCTCTAGCTAAGTTTAAAGCTTCCTCAATATAAACATTAAAAATCAAGGGAGATAGTATACAGCCCTGTCCAGCACCATTTCTAATCTTAGCTTCCTTTTCTATTTCATCAAATCTAATTACTACACTTAGGTTTTTATATAGACTGTAAATAATTTTTCTATCCCTATGAGAGATTCCTATTTTACCCAAAACCCTGAACATAACAATCCAATTAACCCTATCAAATGCTTTTTCTAAATCTACAAACGCGAAATGAGTCTTTTAATTTTTTACAACCTTTTTTCCATAATTATCCTAATCATTAGTATCGGTTCTCTAGTCCCTCTGTCTTTACGAAAAATATATTGGTTTTCTCCTAAATAATTCTCAGTCAAAGCTTCTACTCTACTTTTAATTGTTATTGTTAGTATTTTGGAAACGTGGGAAGTTAAACTAACCGTTCTAAAATTCTCACACCAATCCGCTCCTGATTTTTGGGATTGGGATAATAATATTTTTTCGAAATCCATTTCGACCTCACCTATGTGATATATTACTTTTACTAATTCATATAATCTGCCTAAAGTTTTTTGACTTACATATCTTATTAATTCTGCGGGTACATCGTCTATTCCCGGCGCTTTATTTAGTTTAAGATCCCTAACAGCTCTATCAAATTCCTCTCTTAATATTGAGAACCCTATTTCTACATCCGCTTCTTGGTAGTTCTCTAACTCATCCATATCGTCTTCCTTATATAAATCTTCTAAATATCTTTTCCATCTATTTGCTACCTCAACTTTATTTATTAAAAGCTCATTATTTTCATCTTTAATACCATTATATTTTTTCCTATCTTTCCCGAAAAACTTTTTAACTGCCCTGTAAGCCATGTCTATTTTACCTACTCTCAAATCATCTTGTATTCCTTTACAATTCTCCTCCATCCATTTATTTCTAGCTTTTCTACACTCATGTGCTATCTTATTTCTAACTCTATTATATTTTTGCTTAATTTCACTATCCAATTCTATGAAAGGTTTAAGCTTTCTTCTATTCTCTATTAAATTTAATTTCACCTTGGTTACCCAAGGTTTTCTCGCTACTATTTTTTTCTTACCTATAGTCTGTGTTGCTGTATTATGTACAGCCCTTTTTATTTCTTTCCATCTATTTTTTACGCTCTCTCCTATAGCTATCTCCTTGACCTTATTATCTAATACTTGTTTATATTCCTCTTTTACCTCACTATCATTAAGTTTACCTCGATCGCATCCCTCTCTTTTAACCTTTCTTAATTTTTAATTTTAGCTTGCTACGTACATTGACGTAACATAAAAAAAGGAAAAAAAGAAAGAGAAAGAAAGTAAGTAAGTCCGGGCTCAGGCGGCGAGTGGGCGGGGTCTTATACCTATAAGTAAAGGAGAGCCTGAAAAAAAACTAACAACAAAAATATATAAAAACATTCACTCATTCACACACAGAACAAAACATACGACAGAAAAGAAAGAACTTATAATTAAAACCAAAATATATATACAAAAACAGTACTCCCGAAACCCAACCCCAAAAAAAGTCAATGTCCCCAATTTATAAATACATTATTACAACCCCTTAAATATTCAATCAACAAAAATTACCCAAAAAAAAAATGGCGAGCTGTAGTTTTTAGGCAACTACCCCTTGACAGTAATTAGAAAAAAAAGAACCACACGCAACCCTAAAAAACACAGCTCTAAAATATCGTAAGTATAAACTTAAACTAAAGTTACAAACATATAGTAGATTTTTAGAAATTTAGAAACAAATGGTAAGATAGTAACCAAAAAGCAGTAAATGCCAAAATAGTTCAATAATTTTAATCTATGATAATTAAATTTAGAAATGCCATCTTAGAACGGTAAAATCACAGGCGTTCTTGTTCCGCGGTAAGAAGCGGATACAAAGAAAAAAAAGAAGGACTCACCCTCGAGTTCCTGACATCGGGGGGGAAGGCTGTCGCTGGTATGCCTCAGCGAACAGGCCAGCTTACGGCCAAGCGGAGCGCATTGGACTTAGCAGTCCCCCAAAAGAAACGCAGCTCAAGGGATCAACGTGTCCCCCGCAGGAAGCTAAAATAGTTACAAACAATAAATTAATTTAATGAAGCCGCAAAAAGTATTGTTTTATATAAACCCCATATACTCACCACGCAAAATAAGGCGTGCCGGAAATTTACATAAAAATAACGAACGAAGCCAACCAACTTGTTGTCTAGTTGATTATCGAACAGTAAATGAATCGTTACATTCGTTAAAGCACCAAAGGAAATAAACCAGGAAACCCTAATTTTATTAAAATAAATTCAGCGAATTTTTTTAAAAAGGGAAAACACACTAGCATTTAAGTATTAAAATACTTGGAAAGTCGTCTATCTAATTAAGGCGTAAATTCCACGGGACGAACTTCTGAGAAAGGATATTTATTATTAATTACCGTACAAATTTTAATATACGAAAGGGTTATTTTTAATTAACGGAATTAATTTTTGTGTTGAACGCCAAATGAATTTAAGATAAAAATTATTGTACCTACACTAATTAATAATTTACGAAAATGAACGCAACAAGCTTACACTTCATTTTAACTAAGTTATGATCGCTATCTATGTCAGCCCCTGGATAACTACGAGTTTTTAACTTGGTTTCTAAATCTTTGTTTAACTAAAATATAATCTATTTAGTATCTAGTCCTATCACCTGGCGCTTTCCAGGTATATCTCCTCCTAACATGTTGTTCGATTAGGGTGTTTACAGTTACTAATCTATGTTTCTGGCAAAACTCAACTAATCTTTCTCCTTTATCATTTCCCCTGCCATACCCAAATTTTCCAACCATTTTTCCCTCACTACCTTCTCCCACTGACGCATTAAAATCGCCCAAACTATTAAATTCTCATCTCCCTTTACTTTTCTCACTATACTCTTTATATCCTCGTATACATTTTCTACTTCCTCATCCTCGTACTGAGTTGCTGGCATGTAAACCTGTACTAAAACAGTGCCTGTGGGTTTCGTACTCAATCTAACCATAACTATTCTATCACTAAATTGTAAGTACTGTTTAACTTTATGTCCTAATCTTTTACCTAACACTATTCCTACCCCTGCCTGTCCATCAGTTGAAGAAGTTGTAATTATTCTATAATTATCTTTCCATAAGTCAATACTATCTGGCCATCTCACCTCACTAATACCTAAAATGTCAAGCTTTCCTTTTCTTATTTCGACTAATAAATTCGTTAACTTATCTACTCTAAGTAATGACCTTATATTCCAAGTCCATATCACTAAATCGAACTGTTGTTTTAAATTCTTACGATGATGAGCCCCAAGTACCCCCTCCCGGAGATCCGAATGAGGGGATAGTTTACCTCCGGACAAGAATTTTACTTGTGAGCTCTCCATTATACATAGTTCGTATTTTAGGCAACGCATACCTGGGAAACATTGTGGTAGGTTCCCATATCTTACCACAACGCAGTTTTTAAAAATTTTAGCAAAAAGCCATATCTGTCACGGCCAACCCCTAAGAACCTTTGTAAATTATTGAGGATCGCCCGAAACCGACCGACTCCCCTCCAATATCTTTTAGCCAGCAAAGCTGCTGCCCCTTGCTGCGCCTTTTAATCGCCTTTTACGATAAGCAGGCTTACTATAGTAGTATTCTTTGTCCGCTGCATCCCTAAAGAACGAACTAACTTTTCCACGGGTTATTGCGGTGTTAAACCTAATCGAAATCTCAAAAGTCATGCGTCAAAATTTTTGTTTTTACACACAAATATTACTTTGTTAAATTTTGTCGATACGGAACTGCTAAGTTTGAAATCGAATTGTCAACTGATTTATAGGTTAAAGCCATATTTTACGAATGTGATGATTGCAGAACGCTAGCGACACAAGGTGTACTAAATCTCACGAATTTCAGCAGTGCTCCTTTATGAATTGTAGTGCTAATTTTACGTTCAAAAACTAGACAAAATGATTCAATGGTTCAGGTATTGCACTCATTGTAGAATGCGTCATAAAAAAGGCGATAAAAATCACGATTTTGTTCAAGGGCAGTTTTTGCAAAGACTATTGTTGTTTAACCTTAAGCTAAAAATATATGTTGTTGTTTTTAAGATACGTACTTAAACTAACAACTTTTTGGTGTGTGGTTTCCAAACAAGTAAATCGTACTAATTAATAGAGTATTTATGGAATTCTCAGTACCTGTACGTTTCTAGCATCCAATAGTGCCATATCCTTAATAATTCAACATTTTTTGCACTGGTGATTGATTTGAGCTGCGGGTATTAAAATTAGTAACTTTTGTTTAATGTTGATTTGTAAGAACCGTTATTTAACGTAATACAAATTAGATAGTAGTAGAAAAATACAGTTTCGGATAATTGACACTTCACGGACATTTAGTTCAACCTTATTCTTACATAACACCAAATTGGTCGTCTTAATCCGATCTTTATCAGTGGCAATACTTTATAGTTATTATGGTATAAATATTTGGACGAGACGTTAAGAGAATCGTCGTTTGCTAAAATGTGAGTGAAGATTTTGACTTTGGAAATGAGCATTCTAATACTGTAACAACCATAAAACCTATGTTGCCCTCGAAGAATCAGGTCCATTTGGATTTTTCGGAATACTAAATTTGATTAATAATAAGCATCAAATTTATAAATTTAATCAAACTTTTTGCCTATTTGAAGATCTTCATTGGAGAAAATAGACAAAAACAACATACTAAAGGTACATGTTACTCAGATTCAAAGTTCGTACAAACTGGTTTCGCATTTGCACAATGTTATATACGTTGTTACGTACATCGACGTAATCGGCAGAACAATGAAGGAAT
Organism: Platerodrilus igneus; assembly: GCA_036346225.1. Taxonomy (NCBI): domain Eukaryota; kingdom Metazoa; phylum Arthropoda; class Insecta; order Coleoptera; family Lycidae; genus Platerodrilus; species Platerodrilus igneus. The sequence goes on from JARFIW010000830.1 coordinate 4,965,400, forward strand.
GACCGGGTTCAATCGGCGAGTAGGCGGGGTTTTACCAATACAAAAAAAAGAAAATATCTGAAATAAAAATAAACACACTAATTCATAACAAAAGAACCATTTAAGAGAAAAAACTTCTAATTAGAAAAATTTGTCATAAAATATAAAGAAATCTAACCTGTGAGGAACATTTTTTTTTCTTGTCAAAATATCTTTAAAGCATTTTCACAGTATTAACAAAACAAAAAAAAATTAAACAAATAATAATTATAATCTTCCTAAATTTTCTGTAAAGTAATTTAACTGAAAAACGTTTCATATGTACATTCATCATCATCATTAGGTCTTCAGTCCTGGAACTGGTTAGACGCGTGTCCTCATTGTTTCCTATTCTCCAATAAGCTTCACATTTCGCTGAAATTTGTGCAGTCTGCATCTATCACTATCTGATCAAGGTCTAAATCTACCTCCTTTTTCCTACTGCTTATAATACATCCCATACTATTCCCCAAAAAATGCCTTAGAACGTATTCTGCGTTTCTATTTCTCCTTGTTCCCCTACTATTTCCATAACCTATTTGTCTGTCCATTCTATCATTCTCATACATCTGAAGCACAGCATTCCAAAAGGCTACTACCGTTTACTGTCTGCTTTTCCTACTGCCGGTATTGCATAGGCCCACTCTGCTGTGTGGAACATATGCTTTCAACAATTTTCTTCTTGTCTCTATGTTTGTTGTCTTTCATCATAGATGCTGTTCTTTCTTATTAGATGCAGTTCGGTCCCCTTCTATAGTTTTACAATTATATACCCTATTACTCCGACATTCATTAGTTGAGAAGGGGATGTAAGCAGCCTGTGGCTGCCAAGTTCCCCCAGCAATTGAACATTAGCCGATTTAATATTTTTTCAGTATATTTTTTTGCACGGTCAACATTAGTTGCAGATATTTCACAAGCAACCACCTGTAGTTGTTTTTAATAATCATCAGATTTATCTGCGCTTATTTTTTCGTCAATAAGTTTTCTCTCAGAACTGGTTGGGCACGTAATTGCACTTATTTATATTCTGAACTAGCCAACACAGTTCCCTGAAATTATCCCACCGCCTATATACAGCTCGGTTCCCCTTCTATTGTTTTATAATTGTATACCCCGTTTCACCGAGATTCAGTGAAGGGGGTTAAGCAGCTTGTGGCTACCAAAATTCCCAACACTTAGACATTTGTCGAATTAATTGTTTTCCAGTAAATCCTTTCACACAATTAACATTATTCAAGAATATTGCCCAACCAATACTTGTAGTTGCTTATAATAACCATCATGTTTAAGTACAGTTACTTTTCGTCATTAGCTTATTCATCTTGGGATTGGTTGGATGCGCACCTCCATTGATTTCTATTCTCAGCTAGTCTACACATTTCCCTGAAATTCCTACAGCCTACATCTTTCACTGTCTGTGTGCAGTACTCTAACCTAGGTCTACCTCTATTTCTCTTTTTTCCAATCTCTACTTCTAATATATTCCGTACTATTTCCTCATGCCATAGCATCTGACCTATCAACCTATCTCTCCTATTTTTTACCGTTTTCCACATATTTCTTTCTTCCCCTAACATTTTTAGTACCTCGTCGTTCTTAACTTTGTCTGTCCATGATATCTTCATCATACGTCTGTAGTGCCACATTTCAAAAGTTTCTACCTTTTTCTTATCGACTTTTCCTACTGTTCAGGCTTCAGAGCCGTACGATGCTCTACACATATGTTTTAAGCAATCTTTTCCTTTTTTCTAAATTTGTTGTCTTTTTCTTGTTCAATGTAGCACGATCTTGTACTAATCTTTGTTATATATCTTTAACACTTTTCCCATCTTGGGTCATTTGGTTTCCTAGGTAGCAGAAATCCTTAATCTTTTTTTAGGTTCTTGTAACATATTTATATTCTCATTTTTTATTTATTTCCCCTCCTTTGCATACTAGTACTTTAGTTTTGTTTTTGTTAACTTTCATACCGTATCTCTCAGCTAGAACCGTTTCCATTTCATTAAGTGCAGCTTCTAATTCTTCCTTGCTAGATGCAAATACCGCTGCATCATCTACAAATCTAAGTATATCAATTTTTTGTCCCTGTCCTCTTCAATGTACAAGTTAAAAATTAATGGGGATAGGGCACGTCTCTGTCTCATCCCTTTCCTAATATTTACTTCTCCACGTTCCTGCTCTAATTCTATTACCGCTGTTTGCTCTTTGTATAAGCTATGTACTATTCGTCTATCCCTATAACTCATTCCAATCTTTTTGAGTATTTCAAACATTTTTTTCCATTTTATAGCGTCGAATGCTTTTTCCAGATCTACAAACCCTATATACACGTTTTTCCCCTTTTCTGTTTTCTCCACTATCATCATCAGAGCTAAAATAGCCACCCGTGTTCCCTGTTTCGCCAAAACCCATATTGATCTTCTCCTAGTATTTCTTCAGCTCGTTTTTCCATTCGTCTTTGTACACTTCTAGTTAATATTTTTGACACGTGTGCCCTAATAAGAAATTCGGCACTGTCAAAAGTTATTTACATATAGATCAATTCCATAGCAACGCTCAGGTAAAGCGATGAAGCTGAATTTTTTGCATTTGATGGAACCACACAACTTTTTTTTTTATTGTTTAAAGCGGGGTTAGATAAAATATTGTACTTGCCTAGTTATGAAATCCTAATTTTATTTGACTCATATAATTTGCAAAACCCGTTCACTGCGTTTTGGCAAATACTATATTCGTCAAATAAAATTATTCTTTTCATAACTGGTTACGTAAATATCTATTTAATAGCAGGGAATATACAATTTTAATAATAATTGTCAATTAAACTAAACTAGATACTTCGTAATAAATATTTACTGAGACCTTGTCTTAAATTAGCACTCTCCGATCTAGTACGAGTTGATAATATAAAGCAACTATTATCCAATTAAACGCATAAAAAAATTGAACAACCACACACTCTGTTTAACTTGGAACGAAAGTATTAAACAGTACTACGATTGACTACACGCAGCGGTTCACATTTCACCTCGTCTTCCTTTTAATTAAACATACCTTAATTATGGCTCTATTTATGTTACATAGATTAATAATTAAATTAACTTTCTTTCATAACGTAATAATTATTATCCATAACTAATTGAGGTTGTAGTAAACGGTTGCCATTTATAGTATTTCACTTCAATTAATTATGAAACTAGTAACTTTTGAGTTGCTTTAAAGTTTTCGTCATCATTAGGCCTTCAGTACCGGAACTGGTTAGACGCGTACTCTCATTGTCTTCTATTCTGAACTAACCTACACATTTCCTTGAAATTTCCACAGTGGACATCTTTCACTATCTGTGTGCAATAGCCTGTTCTAGGTGTACTCCTTTTCTCTATCTCTACTTGTAATATATCCCGCACTAGTCCCCAAAAATGTCTTAGAACGTATCCTGCCCTTCTATTTCTCCTAATTTTTTTCCACAGATATCTTTATTCCCATACTTTTTCTATAACCTCTTTGTTATTAACTTTGTCTGTCCATGCAATCATCTTCATACATCTGAAGCACAACATTCCAAAATGCTTCTACCGTTTTTCTGTCATCTTCTCCTACTACCCCTATTTCATAGACATACTGTGATGTGCTCCACACATATGCTTTCAACAAGTTTTTCTTTGTTTCTATGTTTGTTGTCTTCGAACATAGTCGCCGCTCTTTCTTATTAAATGCAGTTCGGTTCCCCTCAATAGTTTATAAATATATACCCTGTTTCCCAGATATTCAGTAGTATGTGAAGGGGGTTAAGCAGTCTACAGCTACCAAGATCCACCAACACTTGAATATTTGCCGAATTAATGGTTTTCCTTTTGCACAATCAACATTAGTTGAAAATATTTCAAATCCAACACCTGTAGTTGTATAAGATTTAAGTGCAATTATTTTTTTCGTCATTAGGTTTTCCGTCTTGAAACTGGTTGGACGCGTACCTTCACGTATTTCTATTCTTAGCTAGCCTACACCGTTGGCTGAAATACTCACAGCCTAGATACAGCTCGTTCTCTTTCTGTTGTTCTGATTCAGTGGTGTGTGAAGGGGGTTAAGCAGCCTGTGGCTGTCAAGGATCCCCCAACACTTAGCCATTTGCTGAACTAATAGTTTTCCAGTAAATCCTTTCGCACAATTAACATTAGTTGAGAATATTGCAAAACCAATACCTATAGTTGCTTATAATAATTAACAGGTTTAAGTACGGTTATTTTTTTCGTCATTAGGTTTTCCATCTTCGAATTGGTTGGATGCGTCCCTGCATTTATTTCTGTTCTGAGCAAGCCTGCACATTTCCCTGAAATTCATACAGCCTACATCTTTCACTATATGTGTGCAATAGTCTAACCTAGGTCTACCTCTACTTCTTGTTTTTCCTAACTCTCCTTCTTTTAATATATTCCACATTATTTCCTCATGCCTTAGTATGTGACCTATTATTCTATCTCTCCTATTTTTACTGTTTTCGACATACTTCTTTCTTCTTCTACCATTTCTATTACCTCTTTACTCTTAACTCTTAACTTTGTCTGTCGATGATATCTTTATCATACGTCTTGTAGCATTTTCAAATGCTAGGTTCACAAAATAACCCCAATAATTACTTTTATTATGTATTCATGCATAACCCCTAATATATGCAACACACTTTACAATATCTATTACGCAGTTGGTATATTTAATCAGCTATAATAAATACATTAAGACATAATAATTATATCCCAACAATTGATTCAGTTGCTGTTTACAACATTTAATTTATATTCTTATGTAATTTAATACAAAATTTATTATTACATTATTAATGTAGATAAATAAATACATTCTTAATTTACATCTTTATGAAATATTTGGTAATAAGTGCAGCCATCTGCCGTAAATATATGAAGTTACGATGGTGTCGTAGTATATGACAACTTGTTCTTAATCGAAAAAGAGTCTAAGGTCGCCTTTTATCAAACGAACATGGCTCGTTTAGCGTCCTCTGACCTGAGGATCGGGATAGTAGAGGGAAGTGAGTGAAGCGTCAAGAATGATCCACGCGATGTTTCCTTAGGGAATTAACAATGCACTTTTCGGTACGTTAGTTCAAGATCTAATATTACAATTCGTTTAAGATGCACACACTTGATTGTTAGTCTGGTTTTTGGAAGAATTGCCGTGATATTTATTTACATCTATCTTGGATGCTCGTAATTTTAATGCAGTACAATTGCTTGGTACACGATTGCAAGATTTCACCTGGTTTGAATTAAATAAATGGGTTAATTATCTGCGAAGAGGCATGGTCAAAGTCCGATCAGCCATAATTCGTTACACAAACAGCACGTACTCGATACTAAATCTGGTTGGAAAACAGGTGTTGAACTGAGTTTTCAAGGTGCGTACTTTTTATAATTTTATTCAAAAGATGTCACTTGTCAACTTCGTTTTGTTTACATTCTCAAAATGGTATTATAAAACCTAATTTGGCTATAAATATTTCATAACATTTAAGTGAATTTAAAAATTAGAAACAGGGCGTATTTCGCATTGATTATGTAATTTGATAATATTGATCAATACATTTAAACATAACCCTAGTTCTAGCGTAATTAATTATAACTTGCTATAACAGCTATTAAGTAAATTTTTATATTGTGCACCTCTTATTATGATTAAATAAAAACATTATAATGCTCTAGTGAGTTTATGTTGAAACTTAATTGTTTACAACTTTCCATACTTTAAATTATATTAATATATAACTTGTATAAATCATACAGCTGATTTAATTTCTGACTAAATATATTTGTTGCTTCTTTTGTCATCTGATTATGAAACGTTACTCAATTTATTTACTATATCAATGTATTCAAAATCTATACATTCCAATTGTGAGTAGTTAACCGATCCGATTTTTACATAAAATAATAATTGTTGCATTTTATTATAATCAAACGTTAAGATTCAGCATTAACGTGAAACTTAAAATCAAGAGAGTTATATTTTCATTTTATATATATTTAAAGAAAGTTAAGTTACTACACAAAAACGTTTGTTTGTGTTTGTATGCAGTGTCGTGTGTATAAATATTGTGTGGATTGATTTACTTTTATTCAACCTATTCGGTTGCTTCAAAATTACCTGGTGGTAATGTCAATAAACAAGCAAAGCTGTTAGCTGCCAAAGATTTCAATGATGAGAAAAATAATATATCTTCATTATTGTATAATTCTGCTGCAACTGTACAAGCTAAGTATTTGTTGTATTAGTGTTTTAGAAAATAGTTGAACATTCTTCATACAAAAGAATGGTGCGGTTATGAATTTTATTAGCTCATCTGTTCCATATTTTAATAACAACTCCAATACAAATTATTCCGCCGAGTTTGTTCTAGTTAATTTGAATTATATTTATTTTATGTTATCTACTACAAGACGTTATTTTATTATAAAGTTGTTTATGATCATGCAGTTACAGTACCACCAAACAAACATAGGACCCAGAAAATATGTGAACTAATTTCCAACAACAACATATGAACCAATCAGAAAGCGATTTGTTTCAAAGTACACTGCGGGAATAAAGCATTTTTAAGCAATTATAAAATTCTATGGTGTGTTATGTCAAGTCATTGTTAATTAAATCTTCTAAAATTATTAAAGATTAAAAAATACAATTTTGCCATTAATGTTGAATATTAATAACCAAACTTACAAATATTTCAATTTGACAAATAATAACCTTCTACCCTGAGTGTACTTCTTACCAAGCAGTGACACCAACGACACACCTCCCAAGTCCTATGTTTGTTTGGTGGCACTATATATTGTGACTGTTTTTTTACATTATTTATACATGTAGTAGGTTGTGGTTAAATGTTTTACTCGTTTTGGAGATTGGCCTTAGTTGTAGTGTTTTCTTTGATCAAATAGAATTGTAATTGTACATTGTAATGTAGAATTCTCACCCATTAATTTTTCATTTGCTGACATGGTAAGAATTATCCTTTTTTTTTTAAATATGGGTTAATTTATTATTTCAATTGCCATATTTTTATTAAGAAACTCATTGATATTATTGTTGGAATGGGAGAGAAATGGTAAATATTCATGATTTTAGGTTGTGTTGAGATTGCTACTGGAATAATATTGATATTAAATTTTGACATTCCAATTGATATTTAAACACACCATATGGTACTTTGATTGACGGTTAGCATTTAAGCCTACAGAGACCTGTTCTCTTGCAAGCATCAATGCTTATGGTACAACTGGTGAGACTTTGCCATTGGCTGTTTACACATGTGCTGTTTTATATGTACTTGAATTTAATTATTTTATTTAATGCCATTTGGCACCACCCTACCTATCTATACGGTTTTGAAAATTGTAAATTTTATTGCATCGTTTAAAAGAAAATTCTTGAGTATTGTTTTAACCAGTTAGTTGGATGTTACTTAATTTCTTATGCTGATTATAATACTGCTATTTATGCAATTACTACAAAAGTACATACAATTTTATTGTAGTGGCATGACACAGACAATATTTACAATATATTGGGTTATTTTAAAAGTATCTTTTTTAATATATCATTAAGTGTTCCGATAGTTTTGTGAAGAAAAAGAATATTTTGCTTACATATATAGTTAAGAAAAGCAGGTTATGGTATTGGATTGGCTGTTATGTTTTAACCTTCAAATCGCACAGAATTGGATAGTGATTATTTGTATTTATAGGTTTAGGTTTTATTAACATCTGAACTTATTCCACAACTACCGACGCACATCCTCGTTATATTGTTACTGTAAATTTCTGCAATTCGGTTTAGAACTATCCAGTTTCTATTGTCGCCTATTTGTGTATGTTCGAAAATTTACTATTATATCGTTATAAGGTAAAAAGACATTTGAAAATATATAAAAGTTAATTTGATGTAGTTATTTAAACACTAAATGGCAGATTGCTTATGAATGCAAATATTTGACACTTCTTCGCAAAATTGTAGGCTTCTGCTAAAATTATCTTCCGTCAACTCGTGCAGAAGGTTGCACCACATAATGTTTATACTTTTCACTTTTTAAAACTGAAACGAAGGATGACTGAAATATTGAGATTGGCTGTAACTTATCTTTATGCATGTCTGCCCCAATGCATAGACTTTACATGAGGTTATTTGTTTATGAAATTAATGTAGCAATGCAGTTTAAAGATCAAGTATAAGCTGCAAATGTTCACAGTAGAACTGGAACTCAGTTTATAGTCATGTCTACAACAATACTTGTTGTTTTCAAAGTGTGATGTGGGATCCGGTCCTTAAAAGAAACAAGCTTAAGCATGATGATAATATTAAGTAATGAATGATTTCAATTACCTCCAATGCAAAAATAATGGGCGAATGAGGATTTCAAAAAATAATGTGTGGAAATGACTGCCCGGAGAAAAAAGTTTTTTGAAATTTTAACAATTTATTGTGCGGTGAAAAAATGTCTAAAATTATACCAAAAATGTGTTAATATCAAATACAAAATTTTTTAAATATTACAACGCAAATGTGCTAATATTTCTGTAGAAAATAATAGCACAATTATATTAGAAACTCCTTATTTATTGAACAAAGTTTGAAAATCATTTTGTACTATGCATTACTATACATTTATTGGGGAGTATCAAACAACTGTTGAAAACTACTATAAACACATTATAAATTATTAATATATCTTTGTGTTAATAACCGAAAGATATTGTAGTTACTTTCTTTACAACATTGTGCTAAAATTTAGATTATTGTACGAAAAGTACGTTCAAGGCTTGTTTTGCTACGCAGACGCCAAGGGACCCTAAACTTTGTCGCCGCTCATAATATTCATCTCTTCTTAGGCAGGAAAGTGAGTAACTTGACCTAATTAGACGATTTCCAACATTCCAGTGTTGTGTTTCTAAAGGTACCTACAAAATGGACGAATTTGTTAAAAATATTTTAGTTTCTTGGGGGGTTTTGCCTAAAATCGAAAAGGCATTTGACGGTAAGTACAAATATGTTTGATAACGCTATAAATCGATTCTAAATCAGTAATAGGCGCATGTATTGGGATGAATTTAATTTTTAATTTGATTTATTTGGCGGTAATGTATTACGTTTATATTCGCTTGTTTTATAAACCCTGTGAACGAATCTGAGCTTTCGTTCATCGTGTAATTATGGCGAAAATGAAGCAGTAATATATTTCTCAATCTCATCTTTAGATGTACCTGACGGGCGATTATTTCTATTTTTAGAATAGGGATAACGGAATACGATGGGAGAGCAAGGGTTTTTGGTAACGGTTATGTTAAGGAATAGATCAGATAGGTATATGTTTAAAATCATAACTAAAATATTTTCATTAAATGTAGTTTTTCTTATGGGTAGTGGATGGGTTTACTAATGCCACAGTAAATTCTAAATATTGTATAGTCACGTTGCATTAATTCATGTTTTAAAAATATCCTAATATAATGTCCTGCTTGAAATAATTTGCTTAATAGTTTTGTTTGTGACGCCTGAATATCATCAATTATATTCTCATATATAATTAGCCCACCATTATGCTTAGATTTAAAGCAAAAATCATACTTTTATATTTCAGATAATGATATAGACGAGGACGCGTTTAATAGTTTAATGGACGAGGATATTAAGGAACTCATTCCGGTGCTAGGAGTTCGTATGAAATTTCAGGCAAAATATAACGACTACAGCACACTTAACAAGGTAGGTACAAATTTTAATTTATGCTATGCAATAGTAAACAAATCATCGTATGTGAATCCAAAGGTGAAATGGGTGAGGAAGCTCCCTCACTAAAGTTTGTAATTTTGAACAAAAATTTTTAAATTACCAAAACAAAACAAAAAATTGATGAAAATAATAATTACTTTTAGTTTTATAACTGATTATTGCTTGAGTTTTATAACAAAGGAAATCATTATGGACGTAACGTTGATTGATTAATGAAGTAAGCACTTGATGAAGAACAAGGCAAGTTTATTTATGTATTTAGCATCCATCCTTTTCATAAGTAGGTACAAAGTGCAGAGAAAAATTTGGCCAGCCCAATTGCTAGTGTTAGCATAAACAAACTATAGCCAGTTTTTGAATCTTAAATAATCTTTGTACATTTATAATATAATTTTGGTAATTGTTGGATAGAATATGCAACCAAGTAGAATAATTTATTGTAATTTTAAAATTGAAACGATACTGCGTAACCAAACATTTATACGTTCAGGCATAAAATAAGATGTTTAAACTTGCCAGAAAAGTATAGCACTAATTTCTTTTTTGTGAACTACGAATCAACAAGAAAAGGTGTTATTTTACTCAATAATGACAACTATTGCACTAAATCGCACATTTCTTATTTATTTTTATCAAAATAAAAGCTACGAAATACGAAAAAAAGTTGTATTTTAATTGAAAATTACAAGTTTTGCACGAAATCTTTTTTTGGCCATGAATCAGAAACAAAAGATTTTATTTTAATCACTTGAGATACTGCACTAAATCGCACATTACTTATTTATTTTTGTCAAAATACAGATAAATGCTACAACATAAGTAAAAATTGTATTTTAATTGAAAATTACAAGTTTTGCACTAAATCTTTTGACCATGAAACAGAAACAAAAGATTTTATTTTAATCGGTAGAGCTAAGCATCGCACTGAATCGCCTATTTACTTATTTATTTTTATCAAAATATAAATAAGTGCTACAACGTGAGTAAAAAATTGTATTTTAATTGAAAATTGCAGGTTTTGTACTAAATCTTTTTTTTATTGATCATAAGTTGCATTATTGATTTCTTGTATCATCTCTGAACACATGGGATATCTACTCTGAATAAAAATCACTAAAATTTGTCAACAAATAAGATAAATTTTGATAATTTAATTTTTATTGCAGGCAGTGCAGTACGAACCCATATTAAGTCCTGCAAGCACAGTACCAGTATCTACTCCGGGGAGTGTAGGGGCTTCATCATCAGCGGATGAGCATACAACACAATTTTTATCTAAAATGTTGGCACTATACCTGATAGGCTGTTTTGTTTTTATCTGTCCACACTGTAGTAATGTATACATTTTGTCGTTTGGCCTTAGTGTATTCATAATTAAAGTTTTTTCGAAAAAATTGTGTTTTTTATTTGTGTGCCATTTTGCAGAATGTTGAAGGCCAATATTGATGGAACACTGTGGCGTATTGACGAATCAAAATGTTGATGGCAAAGTTAGTTTGACGTGGAGTTGTCTTTTGTGGGTTAAAGTCCATATAAGAAATAAAATTTAATTTATACTTTTCTTGACGTATTGGTAGTATATAAAATTGTGTTGGTTTCTTGGGATGCACTCGTTTGTAAGTAACACTTATCGTGTCAAATTGTAATTTCTATTCTGACGTTTGGCATGACATTTATGCCTTATTCTTAGACTAAAATATGATGTAAATAGATTAGCATATACTGTTTTAGAACTTAGTAATTACAAAATTATCATATTTTAGTCAAAGAATAAGGCATAAATGTCATGCCGAAATTTCAGAATAGAAATTACAATTTGACACGATAAGTGTTACTTGACAAACAAGTGCATCCCAAGAAACCAACACAATTATATATATATATATATATATATATATATATATACAGGGTAGCCCATTCGTGAAAAAGTCCAACATCTCATTTTATAATAGGTTGTGTTGCATTTTATTACAAATGTATATGAATACTAAAGATATATTGTAAGATTTTACTTCAAACTTAATAGGAATATTTATCATAGATTGTGTAACTACACTGATAGAATATTTATGACACTGCATTAAAGCCTTTTACAAAGTTTTCATAATTTACATTTGCTTTTGGTCGGATAAAGAAAACAACTAGGAAGATAATTAATTTATTCATTAACTATCTTCTCTATTAAAATAAAAGTAAATTATGAAAACTTTATAAGCTGCTTTAAGGCAGGGTTTTAATATTCCTGTGTAGTACAATGTAACACGATCTATATGGTCAGTACTTCTAAATGTTTGTAGTAAAATATTACAATCTATCGTAAATATTCATATAAATTTGTAATAAAATGCAACCGAACCTATATTTTAATTATTCCTATAATTTTATAGTACAATTTTACACTACCTATGCTAAATATTCAAATAAATTTGTAGTAAAATTTAAGACAATCTATCGCATATATTCTTATGTCTGTAGTAACATTTAACACAATCTATGGTAAATATTCCTATAAGTTTGTAGTAAAATCTAACAACCTATCGTAAATATTTAGACAAGTTTGTAATAACATTTAACACAACCTATCATAAATATTCGTATAAGTTTGTAGTGAAATCTAACATAACCTATTATAAATATTTTTATAACTTTGTAGTACAATCTTACACAAACTATAGTAAATATTCCATTAAATTTGTAGTAAAATCTAGCACAATCTATCGCACATATTCTTATATCTTTTAGTAAAATCTAACACAATCTATGGTAAATATTCCTATAAGTTTGTAGTAAAATCTAACATAATGTTTGATAAGTATTCCTACAACTTTGTAAGCAAACCTAACACATTATACTGTAGTTTTATACAATTTATGTGAACAGATTGTACAGAACTGTAGCGCAATGAACTACAATTAATTTTAATAAAGTTAGAAATAGTGTACTAAAATTTAGCAAAACATTCTCAGGACAATCTTGTGTGAAATTTTCGCATTTATTGTCCCTAGTCGTATTTTCGAGATAAATTGTAGTAATAGTTCTCACATTTGTGCTATTTTTCACTACACTTTTTTTCCCGTGTGCAAATCAATAATTATGTTCATGCAATTAGGAGATATTGCGATGCAGGATAAAACAATAAAAGTGCTCTATATAAAGCAATGATGACCTGAACAATGTATGATGAAATTTATCATTGATGCTTAATATAGTGGTAAGATTGTCCTTTTTCTCTTTTAATTCCTGAACAGAGTTTGTACCAAATAATACATCATCTACGTAGAAGTTTTTTTAAATTATTTCTGCATTCCTAGGGAAATAATTCTTGTTTAATTCAACAATTTCAAATAATCAGCTGATTGCTAGGTAAGGTACTGAGGTCATTCCACATATTACCATATTTAATTGAAATATTAAAAAAAAGATCACCAAGATCTTTCTGCCAAAAATTTTTTTGTATTTCCTATCATCTGGATGAAGCCAAATTTATCTATAGATTTGAGCTGTCTTCAGTAAGCGCATATACATACGTTGCGTAATTATGGAAAATAAATCATCGCATAATGTAGGTTCTGCATATTATAATGCATTTATACACCGTCCGGTTTTTGTTTTAACTGAAACATTAAATACCACTCATACTGTTGTAGTGGAGCTTGAATTCCTTCTTACTGTATGATGGGGTGAGTCAAATGAAATCCCTAAGTTTAAGTTAGAAAATTACTGATTTTGATCTAAGGTAATCCCTTATGCATTGTGTGTAATGCTGCTTTAAGGGTGGGTTTGAGTGAAAGTGTCTTTCTAGTAACATAAACTTTTTTTTGCTATTTGTTGGGAACTGCCTAACTCTTGTGGGTTATACCTTGGAAGTTTCACCATAAATTTACCTTCTTTGGCCCGTCGCTCGTTTAAGGTTAGGGACTTAGCCTTATTCTGAAACTCATCAATTTTCCACAACATGTAGACTTTCATTTAATTATGTTTATGTTAATAAAAGATGAAACTTCATGCTGATCAGGATCTTGTCATGCATTCCAAAATTCAGTGTACTGTCCTAACGATTTTAAACTTTGAACGTGGTTTTGTAATTTATCAATTAACATTCACATGCCTGTGGTCTCTTTGGAAACTGGTTCAAGGTGTAATATTTCCCTAACCTGGGTGTCGATTATTTTGTGTTTTTTTATTATATCTAGAATATAAATTATTCCATGCGATTTTGTAACTTGCATTGTTTACGTCTGGTGCCGACATATTTAATGTTTCACTCCTCAAAGACCCTTTCAAATACAACAATTTTTGACAATCTGACAATCTGAGAATTGTTCCCAAGCAGTAAATGAAGAATTTAAAATTAGTAGCTCTATTTTTGGTAATTTAACATTAATTTTGAGACTCCCTGCATGCCGTGATGTTTGGGAGTCGCATGTACCAGTTGATGGGGGAGCAGCTGATGCTTGTAACCTAGTTTCAACGGTTTCATATTTACACAAAATATCTTTTGCTCGACTTATGAATTCAAAGTAATGGTTTTGGAAGCTTTCACATTCTTTTACATTTATTTCTAAATCATGGTCGATTAATTCAGTATCTAACTGTAGTTTGTAAAGCTGCTATTGTAGATTCTATACTTCCACGTTAAATAGTTCATCTATGCTTAATAATTTCATGTATTTTTCAAACATCGTCAGTTGCGATTTAAAAATACTTCGTTTATGAACTAAACATTTCAAAGTGTTTACTTTCATGCTTAGATTAACAACATCTAAAGTAAGACAGTATAAAGGGTTCCATGATAAAAGAAAGGATACAATAATTTAAAAAGCTCGCCTTCTTGTTTGGTACTGTATACTCAGTTCAACTTTGTATAGCTGCATGCAGTATAAATACGTTGTATTTCTTCCACATTAACTACAGTTTTCGATTAATTCTGTTGGAACACCCACATTGAAAGAACTATTATGTTCAATTTTAAACTCTTCTGGGGTTATAGAATGTCGAAAATAACACATAAGAGCTCAATAAACAACGTTTAATGTATAAATTAAAAATAACTTTTACTAAGCTTGGCAATTTTGTTTGGCATTCCGATAAACACTAAAATAAAAAGTGCAACATAGGTATGTATTTCATTTATTGAATATCTCATTCTAATTTTTTATTTGATTTGTGTATTAGAAAAAAAGAAAAAAAAATCCCCCTATAGTGGGGGATAAAGAATACTACTATAGTAAGCCTGCTTATCGTAAAAGGCGATTAAAAGGCGCAGCAAGGGGCAGCAGCCTTGCTGGCTAAAAGATATTGGAGGAGGGTCGGTTGGTCTCGGGCGATCCTCAATAATTTACAAGCTTTTTGGTGGTTGGCCGTGACGGATACGGCTTTTTGCTAAAATCTTTAAAAACTGCGTTGTGGAAAGATATGGGAGCCTACCACAATATTTCCCAGGTGTGCGTGGCCTAAAACACGAAATATATATGATGGAGAGCTCACAAGTAAAATTCTTGTCCGGAGGTAAAATACTCCCTCATTCGGATCTCCGGGAGGGGTACTTGGGGCTCGTCATCGTAAGAATATAAAACAACAGTTCGATTTAGTGATAGGGACTTGGAATGTAAGGTCATTACTCAGAGTAGATAAGTTAACGAATTTATTAGTCGAAATGAGAAAGGAAAAGCTGGACATTTTAGGTATTAGTGAGGTGAGATGGCCAGATAGTAATGACTTTTGGAAAGATAATTATAGAATAATTACAACTTCTTCAACTAATGGACAGGCAGGCGTAGGAATAGTGTTAGGTAAAAGATTAGGGCATAAAGTTAAAGAGTACTTACAATTTAGTGATAGAATAATTATGGTTAGATTGAGTACAAAACCCACAGACACTGTTTTAGTACAGGTTTACATGCCAACAACTCAGTACGAGGATGAGGAAGTAGAAAAGGTATACGAGGATATAAATAGTATAGTGAGAAAAGTAAAAGGAGATGAGAATTTAATAGTTATGGGCGATTTTAATGCGTCAGTTGGAGAAGGTAGTGAGGGAAAAATGGTAGGAAAATTTGGGTATGGCAGACGAAATGATAGAGGAGAAAGATTAGTTGAGTTTTGCCAGGAACATAGATTAGTAACTGTAAACACCCTATTCGAACAACATGTTAGGAGAAGATATACCTGGAAAGCCCCAGGTGATAGGGCTAGGTACCAAATAGATTATATTTTAGTTAAACAAAGATTTAGAAACCAAGTTAAAACTGTCGTAGTTATCCAGGGGCTGACATAGATAGCGATCATAACTTAGTTAAAATGAAGTGTAAACTAAAATTTAAAAAATTGAGAAAGGTTAAAAGAGAGGATGGGATCTAGGTAAGCTTAATGATAGTAGGGTAAAGAGGAATATAAACAAGTATTAGATAATAAGAGCAAAGAGATAGCTGTAGGAGGGAGCGTAGAAAATAGATGGAAAGAAATAAAACTGACTGTACATGATACAGCAACACAGACTATAGGTAAGAAAAAAATAGAAGCGAGAAAACCCTGGGTAACAAAGGAGATATTAGATTTAATAGAGAATAGAAGAAAGCTTAAACCTTTCAGAGAAGTGGATAGTGAAAATAAGCAAAATATAATACAGTTAGAAATAAGATAGTACATGAGTGTAGAAAAGCTAGAAATAAATGGATGTAGTAGAATTGTAAGGGAATACAAGATGATTTGAGAGTAGGTAAGACAGACAGGGCTTACAGAGCAGTTAAAAAGTTTTTTGGGGATGATAGGAAAAAATATAATGGTATTAGAGACGAGAATAATGAGCTTCTAATAAATAAAGTTGAGGTAGCTGATAGATGGAAAAGATATTTAGAAGATTTATATAAGGAGACGATATGGATGAGTTAGAGAACGACCAAGAAGAGGATGTAGAAATAGGGTTCCCAATATTAAGAGAGGAATTTGATAGAGCTGTTCGGAATCTTAAATTAAATAAAGCGCCAGGGATAGACGATATTCCCGCAGAATTAATAAAATATGCAAGTCAGAAAACTTTAGACAGATTATATGAACTAATAAATGTAATATATGACACAGGTGAGGTTCCAATAGATTTCGAAAAAATATTATTATCCCAATCCCAAAAAGTCAGGAGCTGATAGGTGTGAGAATTTTAGAACAGTTAGTTTAACTTCTCATGCTTCCAAAATACTAGCAATAATAATTAAAATAGAGTAGAAGCTTTGACTGAGAATTATTTAGGCGAAGACCAATATGGTTTCGTAAAGACAGAGGTACTAGAGAACCGATACTAATGATTAGGGTAATTATCGAAAAAGGTTACAAAGATAAAAAGACTCATTTCGCGTTTGTAGATTTAGAAAAAGCATTTGATAGGGTTAATTGGATTGTTATGTTCAGGGTTTTGCAAAAATAGGAATCTCTCATAGGGATAGAAAATTATTTACAGTCTATATAAACCAAAGCGTAGTAATTAGATTTGATGAAATAGAAAAGGAAGCAAGATTAGAAATGGTGTTAGACAGGGTTGTATACTGTCTCCTTGATTTAATGTTTATATTGAGGAAGCTTTAAAGTTAGCAGGGAGAGAAAAAGATAGGTATTAGTGTACAGGGACAGAAAATAGACATGTTACGTTTTGCAGATGATATAGCCATTATAGCAGAGTCTAGAAAAGAGTTAGGAGAGTTTTAAATATTTTAGATGAGATACTACGGAGTAACTATAGTATGAGAATTAACTCAGTAAAGACAAAGATAATGACAAGTGAGTTACAGCCTAGTTCTAAACCAAAATTAAAAATAGGTAATACCGAGTTAGAGGAGGTAGATGAATTTTGCTATTTAGGTAGTATAATTACAAAGGATGGACGTAGCAGAAGGGATATAGTAGCTAGAATAGCTCAAGCTAGAAAAATGTTTTTAAAAAAGAAAGACTTACTAATAGCTAATAGTATTAGTTTAGATAATAGAAAAGTTTCTTAAAGTCGTACGTATGGAGCGTTCTACTATACGGTAGTGAGGCTTGGACAATTAAAGAAGTAGATAAGAAAAGATAGAAGCTTTTGAAACTTGGTGTTATAGGAGAATGTTAAAGATTAGTTGGACTGATAGAGTAACAAACGAGGAAGTTTATAGAAGGATAGGTGAGGATCCCTGTATGTGGAAACAATTGAAGGTCAGGAGAGATAGAATGATAGGGCACCAGTTAAGACATGAGGGACTATTTAGTAAAGTCTTAGATTATAGACTACCAAATAAAAATAGAGTAGGAAGGCCTAGACAAAGCTATATTAGTCAAATTATTAGAGATTTAGGTTGTGAAGGGTATGTAGACCTTTTAGACTAGCTCAGAATAGAAAAGAATTTAGAGCTGCGTCAAACCGACTTTAAGTAAGTTCGAAAATAAAACAAAAAAATAAAAATCAGTTAACTAAATGTCACCAGGACATAACTCACAATTAGTTAGCGGTCTGGCATGTTGGTAGCGATTCGTTGTAAGCCTTACCATAACATATAATTTAATAAACGTCACCATGACAACTCACAATTAGGTAGCGGTCTGGCATGTGGGTAGCGTTTCGTTGCTTAAGCCATAACATATATTTTAACACTTTTCCTTTTTGAAGGTTATATTTCATTTCCTTATAAATGGTAAACATGTAAACACGTTAGAGTTCTTTAACAACCATCATGTTGCTAATATCTATGTAAAGTCAGATGGATAGGAAAAAGATAAAAGGATATAGGAAGACCTAGACCAAACTATATTAGTCAAATTATTAGAAATTTAGGTTGTGAAGGGTATGTAGAACTTTTTAGATTAGCACAGATTAGAAAAGAAGTTAGAGCTGCGTCAAACCGACCTTAAGTAAGGTCGAAAACAATATGATGATGATGATGAAGTTACTATTGCACACACATTTTTTAAATACCTGAATTATATATACGTTCCATTTTTACTATAACATAAATTTGTTAAAGGAAATTATGCTACATTATACTTTTCAAAGAAACTTAGAACACTTCTATTTAAACAAAAAGGTATACAATCTTTGAGTATATAAAGTACTGTCATAAAGGTTAATGCTACAAGATATAAAGGTACTTACAACATCATGTTATTTTGAAATATATTGGAGGAGCAAACTGCTGCCTCATATGTTATATTTTTAATCTTGTAATTTATTTTAGGTATCTCATCGTTATAGTTAACTTCTGAGTTCTACATTACCCTTTTTTTTTTAATGTAGTGGCGCTCAATATTTTGTTAGTTTTTTTTAATATCAATTCCCATCCCTGAATCATTGCTTTCTACCGCTTAGAGTAAAGTCTAGAGCATAGCATCGGTAACATCAAATTCCCCTGAAAAAGGTTTTGGTTGTAGTCTGTAGCACCACATTTCAGGGCTTCAATCTTTTCCTGTCCGCTTCTCCTACTGTTCGGGTTTCACAGTCGTACGTGCTGTGCAGTAATTACTTTTTCTTGTTAAATGTAGCACGCCCTTGTGCTAATCTTTGTTTTATATCTTTTCTGCTTTTCCCATCTTGCGTTATTTGGCTTCCTAGGTATCAGAAATCCTTAACCTCTTGTAAGTTCTCATTACCTATTTGTATTCTAGTTTTTAATTTATTTTCGCCTCCTTTGCTTACTAGTACTTTAGTCGTATTTTTTTTCATTTTCATACCGCATCTCTCTGTTAGAACTGTTTCCATTTCATTAAGAGCAGCTTCTAACTCCACCTTGCTAGATGCTAATACCGCTATATCATCTGCAAATCTGAGCATATCAATCTTTTGTCCCTGCAAAGTAATTCCAAATGTTTTTTTGCATTTGACAGTATTCATCGCCTTTTCGATGTACAAGTTAAAAATTAATAAGAATAGGGCACATCCCTGTCCCACCTCTTTCCTAATATTTACGACTCTACGTTCCTGCTCTAATTCTGTTACCGATGTTTGCTCTTTGTATAAGATATGTGTTATACGTCTACCCTTAAAACTTATTCCAATCTTAATTTCAAACATTTTTTCCATTTTACATTGTCGAATGCTTTTTCCGGGTCTACAAACCCTATATACACGCTCTCCCCTTTTTCTTTGTTTTCTCTATTATAGCTAAAATAGCTTTCCGTGTTGCCCTGTTTCGCTTAAACCCAAATTGATCTTCTGCTAACACTTCTTCAGCTCGTTTTTCCATTCGTCTTTGTACAATTCTAGTTAATGTTTTTTACACGTGTGCTGTCAAACTTATTGTTCGAAAATTTTCACATCTATCCACGCCTTTCCTTTTTGGTATAGTGACTATGATGTTACGTTTGAAATCTTTGGGTATCTTACCTGTGTCATACATATAGCTTACAAGTTGGAAGAGAACTGTTACTGCTTGTCCAGCGGCTTTTAAAGTTTCTGCTTGCACCTTATCTGTACCAGGTGCCTTACTATTCTTCAGACCCGTTAATGCTAATTCAAACTCATCTCTAAGTATAGGATATCCCAAGTGATCCTTTTCTATGATTGATTTTTGTTCTATTCCTCTTCTGCATATAATTTCCTTATATATTCTTGCCATCTGTTCACTTTCTCTACATTTTCTATCATGACGTTTCCCCCCGCGTTCCATATATTTTTATTATACGGTTTTAAATCCCTAAAATTCATTCTAATTAGTTTGTATGCTTCGTATATCTTTCCTATTTCCATCTTAGTTTCTACCTCTTTGCACTTTTCATCAATTTATTGTTATTTAGCTTTCTTGCATTTGCGAATAATTTCCCATTTTATGATTTTGTATCTCTGTTTTCCTGTTTCAGCTGATCTATTTTTGTAATTTCGTTTTTCTTCTATTAGATTCAGGATATCCTCTGTTATCCATGCTTTCTTATTTTCTTTTTGTGTATACCCCAGAATATCTCTGGCTGCCATGTCTAAGCTACATTTAATGTTATTCCATTCGGTTCCCACTTCTTTAGTATAAGAAACTTTCTCGATATTTTTCAGTAATTCATTCGACGTTTTTCAAATATTTCTTGGATAACTTTATCTTTTAGTTTCTCTAAGTCAAAGTGTTTTTTCCCGTTCCTCCTTTTCAGATTTTTAAATTTAAGAGCGTTCTCTATAATTACGATGTTGTGGTCAGTGTCTATATCTGCTTCTGGGTAGCTTCTAGTCTTTTACTTGAATCCTAAAACGTTGTCTAACAAGGATGTAATCTATTTGATATCTTCCTATATCTCCTGACATCTTCCACGTATATCGTCTTCTAGCATGATGTTGAAATAATGTGTTTGTGATGTTTAAATTGCTCTTGTCGCAAAATTCTACCAGTCTATTTCCCCTGTCATTTCTCGTGCTTAAACCAAATAAACCTACTACCGCTCCTTCCATACCCTCACCTACCACTGCATTAAATTTTCATGTCTTGTTACTTATCTTAGTATGTCTTTGATATCTTTAAAGTTTTATATGTTTGAAGTTATAACTATTGAACTTAATTATTTTAAGTGCTATTTACATAATCATCTTCGCTTCAAAATATATTGATGTGATAAAGAGGTTATGAGTTTATGAGCACCACATTCTGTAAGAAAAACGTAAAATTTTGCAATTTCTAATTTTTACTCTGTATAATATTTGAAATAAGATAGACGTATTCCTTTAACACATAAGTGAAATCCCATGTAAAATAACACGCTTTAAGTACATATTGTGCTTTGCAATACCATTTGAAAACAAAACCTAATCAAGCATTCATTTATTCAAAAATCCGTGTATAAAAATATTTATACTCCTGAAAAATATCAGTTTTATTGCATTCATCCACTTTAGGAACACTAAATAACTTTAATGTTAAGCTATTTTTTTTAAGATATATCATTTAAAGCAAGATTTAGCCGCGAAAATATAAAAATCCGTACTTTTCTAACATGTAAATTTCATCATGCATTCATCCTGTTTAAGAATATCATTTAAAAAGCGCAATACACTGTTTGGAAAGACAAAACAGTTTCAGACTCTTCGAGAATCCATTATATTTACTTTAAATCGCTAATTATCTTCTATGAATGAACGAAACGCCGAGAAACTATAAACCTAATAAGATAAAAACTTGTAATGGCTACACAGAAACTCGCAAAATTGCAATATAAGAGAGATAACCAACTTTTGGTTTAATTAAATAATAGAATAGAGAAGCTTTTATGATCGCCATAAATTTAAAATGGCAGGCCATTACAGATAATAAACGCAGGAAATTGAGGTCGATTGTTACATCATGAGGATGACTTGCCGTCGAGAATATGATCGAAGTTATAGAAGAGATGACGTATTAAGAATATGTCTATATAAAAGGCAGACGTATTGAAAGAGAGGTTATTCAAGATTTAAGATTCTAGATTTGAACATAAGTACTTCACCATTCGATAGTTATAGTTACTGAATAGGGTGCACCAATGATTAATTTATTGCTCCAATATAAATAATAAGTTACCTAGCTGCAAGGTCACCGGCTATTCAATCTATTAAGAAAAAGTATTTAAAAACTGATAGTTCGATGTATGGAGATTAAAAATGGGACCGGAAATTTTTGATGCGGCTAATTCTAATGGAAACGACCTTTAAATAGCGATAGAGATAAGAACACCAGCAAAAATTTAATAATCCAGAATGCAAGTTGTAGCGTTTTTATTTTTAATATTTTCAATCCGGGCCCCTATGAAGGAGATAGAGCAACAATTCGGAATTTAAAAGTACTTGATCTTTATACGCGTGTGATTTGAAACTATACAACTTGTTCTCTGGCGGCAGCTTGGTTATTATTCTACAGGAGATCATGAAAAAGTGCAAAGTTGAAATATTCTTCGTGACACGGTACTGTATCTAGCAAGTATTAAAAAGAGATGATTTTAGGGTAGATACAAAACCCTATTGGAATGGATCATTCAAAATTTTTAATTTGCCCTTCTTGGAAAATTAAACATGTTAAAGTCTGAAAATATCTATTATACAACAAATAACTTTTATCCGATAAAAAATTAAATCAATTCACAAGGCTTAGTGATATTAAAAAAAATTATTTACACAACTCTTTGCCACTTAATACTTAAATGAGTGTCAGATTTGATAACCACGTACATAACTGTAATTTAAATTATTTACAATGGATCATTGATAAAAATTCTGAGTGTATAAAATTTGGATCAGTTATTACTTTCTAGAAATAGTATACCATAAGTAAAAAATTTAATTAGTTAGCATAAAATTGGACAAAAGGGTGCCGAGTGTTACGGACTGAGACTTGGCGTCTTGGAACATAGCCATACTGGAAAGGGGCTTGCAAAAGCAATTAGTAGACCCTTTTGGGGTCAAGCAAAAGTCACTCACGCTCAACCACTAGTTGTTGGCGGCTGTGTTTAGGTTGATAAAGCACAAGTTCCAGCTGAATTAACAAAAGGCGTCGGTCCCAAACTAATGTGGAACGTGATGAATCTGCTTCAGGATGTTCGGCTAGAGGTTACCCGAAGGCGGACAAATGGCTTCCATTTCTACGGTATATTGTATGCCTGTCTCATTATTGTGGATGTTAACCCTACTGGGAGTTTGCGCTGTAATAAAAATCAATTAAGGAACTTATGCGCTTAGACGGCAAATCTCACCATCAACGACTTTCCGCTTGACTTGAAGATGAAGATGTGAGCGGATTAGAAAATTATTTACAAAGGCAGCTCCAGGAGGGGGGATTTTATCAGAACAAAATTTTTATTGCCCACGCGCCGTGTGCATGAAACAGTTTGGAAATCATGAGGCATTTATTAAACAATAAGGGGTTTACTCGGACTTTTGGAAAATTAACTAGCTATTTATGACTTTACAAACCAGGTTTCATAACAGCTGGATTGTTTTCTGCAAGATTGTGGGTACGAAATTTGAAATTAACCTTGTAATTGAACCAAATTAAAAAATAACAACGAGCTTGTTGTTTTCCATATGGGACCAAGAACTTATTAAGAATCGAGGATCGACCTAATTTGGCAAACAAATATTCTTGACGAATTTTTTCAATTTTTTCTCCTCTCTCTCTTTGCTGTATATTTCTAATTTATTTAAACTAGCAATTTTTTCCTTTACAACCAAAAGAAAATTGTTACAGGCTTGTAGCGTAAATCAAGGTTTTGTGGTCATTTTAGGTTATGTAGGATACATTTTGTACTCATTCTGGGGATACCATTAAAATTATTTTTTTCAAAAACCCGTTTAACAAAGAATATGCATGTTTAATTCCATTCTCCACTCCGAGGAGTCTAAACAGTAACACACGCACGAAAGTTCTTTATGTCTATTGCAGGTTATTGTAACTTAACCACGTTGATATTTATTTTTAAATTTACGTCTACGAGTTCGTCTTCTATATCCTTTTCTAGCTAGTAATTGGATAAGTGTAGTATGTCCAGATTTTCGATCGGTATATAAAACCGACTTTGTTTTCATGTAGATTTTTCTAATTTCGCCAATAACAAATTTTGTTACTCTATCTATTTCCTCCACCAGAAGATGGAGTTTTGTCTTTATGGGTTTGTTTATTTTTTGCATAACAGTCTCTTTATTACAGAGGAATTCGAATTCTGTAATAAAAATCAATCGGATTAAATTACTTTTACGGCTTAAGCTCATGCCGCTAATGACATTTATCTCGGCCCCGGAAACTAGATGAAATCTCTCTAAGGTAGGTCAGACGACTTCTCTATCATCTTGCATAAATTGGTGTATCGTGAATCTACCTTCCATTTTCCATCTCCCACAGTTTGCTTTCCACAATGACGGATGTGACGTCAAGGGTTGGACCACATCTCTCTAGGTTAGGTTAGGTTAGACGACATTTTTCTAAGTTAGGTTAGGTAGCTCCAACCGCTCCTTCATAGGATAGGTTAACCTGAAATTGTCCAAAAAAATTCTTAGGTTAAGTTGGCGCTAAAGGTTGACCCGAAATGGTTAGAAAAAAATACTTAGGTTGGGTCGGTGCCGGAGGCGTCGACCTAACCTAAAAATGTAATATTAAATTGGACGCCACTGTATCTAACAAGTATTGATCAATTTAAAAAGCAAGATACGGAACACTTTTTCATATGTCAATTCTGAATTTTTCTATTTAAATTCTTGGTTAAAAGTACAACATATGAGAGATCTTATCTCAATCAATCAGACATCTTCATAAAGAAATATTTTTAAAATAACTATATACTATGCAGTTTTGATGTTAAATCCAAAGTTTGCCTGGAAAAAAGAAATGAACAACCCTTACCTTAGACGGTTCTATACAAGAAAATTACTAAGCATGATAACACGTATCGAGAAATAAATAATTTAATCAAACTACTTTATAACATTCAGATTCAACAAATAATTATATCACCGATTTTTAGTTTAGCTTTAAGTATCTAATAATTTATACATTTGTTTCTTTATTCATGGTGTGTCAGATCTGGTAGCCATTTACATATTAAAATAAAAATTTTAATTTATAAAACTGGAATTTCAAGTGATCCTTATACACACCTTAATTTATTACAAATAAAACTTTTAACTTAATTTCAGTTATGCTTCTCGTAAGTGAGAAAACTCCAATTGACACATAAGCTGAAGGATGGTTTACTTAAGTGATTTATTTTTGCAAAATATAGAAGTTACGGAAAACTGATAATTTTAAATGCAATTACGGTTTTTTACAAAGCGATTCCTGTGAACTGAAACAATGAACTTTTACGACTGGTAGGTTGATCTTTCATGCTTGAGGGGAGTGGATTAATATAACCGGTTTTCTTTTACAAAAGCTAATGACTCACCATTAACAGCAGGTCACAGACTGTTACCCTAAGGAACTAGTCTTGTACCGGAATTAAATAAGCCTCAAGTCAAGTTGGAAATCATGAGGCATTTCTTGAACAATAAAGTGTTTACACGGAATATTGGAAAACTAAATAACTATTTATAACTTTACAATTGAGGATCGATCTTATCTTGTAAATAAATGATCTTGGCGAATTTTTCATTTTTTTTCTCTTCACTTATTCCTGCATGTTTCTACTTGGTTGCTATTAGCAATTTTTTCCTTTTAGCAAAAAAATTGTTTTAAACCTATAGAGACAATTCGTGTATTATTAAGTAGATTAAGCTAGTATAAGGTTTTTTTGCCTAGAGAAAATTATTTGTGAATAAATAGTTTTATTTTAGCAATTTTGAGGTCAGATCTCGAGGTGTTTTGACCCTTGCTAAAATTTCTGCTCAACGTTACTGATCAGCTGCACTGAGACAGTATAATAGAGGAATATTTAAAATGTCCATAAGAATTTTTAAAAAATTTTATGACTTACATATTTTGGGGTTTTTTAATTATCAACAAGAATTGGGTGAGGATTGTACTAAAACGTAAGTAGTAATAAAGTGTTGTTTTTTTGTAAACCTAAGCTGTAAATTGTATTTGTAAGATTTCTTTATATTTGTGGGTGTAAGCAGTTTTGATAGATAATGTATGTAAAAGTAAATTGTTTTTGAATTTATTGAGGAATGTTTATAAATGTTTGTTGAGATTTTTTTGCTTCATTTTCGTAAAGTCCACAACATATTTATCGCTGAGCTAGCAACAGAAAACTGGCAAAATAGGGTAAGAATCCACATTATACCATTTTATGTATTTAATTAATAGTCATTGCAGCTTTATAATACAGGGCGGCTGTACCCGAATGCTTGCTGCAGTATATATATATATATATATATATATATAAATATATATATTGTAGTGGCTTTAAAAGGTTAAATTTAGGTATAAACAATGCAATTTCAAACACCCTGTATAGAGGAAACAATCAAAATTTACGTGCGAAATTTATTTCATTTAGTTAATTTAAAGTAACAAGTATTACCATAATTTTACAAGTAGAGATTAAAATTTAATAGGTTCGTAAAGAAAATAAATGGTATAAGCCAATGGAAATTATTAATTAATTTAATTTAGTTTAATTGAAATGGTTATAACGTCTAATACGCATAAGAGCATAAAAAATCGATAATAACAAGGCAAAAAGCTTTTCTAACAAACGAACAGACGTTGAATATAAATTACCTTAAAACGCAAACTCCTAGAAATGTTATTTTAAAACGTTCGTTAATTAGGTGGCACAGGTGCATGTTTTGAAAGGTCAACTTCTTCTTATTTGTGTAGATAAAAGACAAAATTTGAGGTATATTGTGCAAACGGTCGGACGGTTCGCATGAACGCTAACCAAAAGTTTCCTTAAAGCGCAGAAGGGATGGACAATCAATGATATGCTTCGGAATGAGACAGGCATAATAGCATTTCACTTCGAAACGCACGTATTCAGTCCACGTGGGTTAGATAGCACGCAGACAGTAATATCGATTTTCTACCACTCAAGCGAGGGTAGAAGGAAAAACATCTAATATGCATAAGAGGAGAATAGAGTTAATATAGGCGGAGTTTTTAAGACGTCACTGAAAGTATCATTGGTCTAAATAGTTAGTTGTAAAACAGACGAACACGGGTAAATTGAATGCGGGTTTTTCGGAAAATATCGTATCAACGAGCTAAATTTCGAAGATTTTGAAAACGGTTATACCAAAATTTGAAGAACGAATTAGTTGAATTGAGTGTTTTGCGTTAGGAAGGTTTGGAGAGATTACACTGAGAATCGTATAAATATGAGAAAAGAGTTAATAAGTTTCTCTCTTTGACTTCACTCGTTGACTTCGTTAATTTGCATCGCTTACTACGTACAGAAATCTACTAACGAGCTTTAAGTATTTAAAATTTATAAATTGAATAGTACAGTGTTGGCCTCATAGTTTGAAACGCGGATAGTGTCGAGTTTAATTTTAATTGGGGTGCAACAGATATTTAAACAAGCTCGTAAAGTAAAGTAAAGTAACGTAAATTAAATTATGCAATAATAAAAAGTGTAATATACTTGGATTTGGATGGATCTCGAATGAATAGCATGCAGCACAACTTAGATGGTGTTCCTCTATAAATAGCTGGAGGCGGCAAGCAGAGCAAAACCACGAAACCGAGGGTGCAGGAACTTAACTTCATCGTCAATGGAGTAGGGATCTTCAAGAAATTCCAGGTAACGCATTAGAATTTCCTGTTTTTTATAAACTATGAAAATTATTGTGATGTGTGAGAGTGAACTTTGATGGTATTTTGCATTACTTGCGTATTGAAAATAATACGTATAACTAACTTTTATTATGGTATTTAAATATAAATCTAAAGGTGCATATAAAGCTTATTAACATTCCTCATGAATTTAAAATTTTATTGTTAAGAGTACATGGGTTCTTTTGTGTTTCTAGTAAGAGTATGCAAAGCAAAAAGCATACATTAATAAAATAAACTGGGTTATCATGAGCTCACCATACTCCAGAGTGTACTAATTAGAAATAATTATAAATAAAAAAGAAAAATAAGGTATTATTCAGGGCCCATTTACTCCTGTTACATTCAATGTGTTTGATATTTCAATTTAAAACTTTGGATTTTACAAAGATAGAATTTACTGAGGTGTAACTTGAGCACCGAAATGTAAATAATCTTGAAATTATTATTTGTAAATAGTGGTAAATAAATATTGTATGATTGTTGTATTATTTTGTGGTTTTATTTAGAGTGTGCGTGAACGGTAAAGAGTATGATAGTGAATCTAGGTATCCAAGAGGAGGCCCAACTGAGCTAGCCAGAGAGCTGTTGAAGAAATCAATTAAAGTGATGGAGCAGGAATCTGGGTAAGAATTTTTTTTTTTTGAAAATTCTCCTTTTCGTGAAATTTATGACGATTTTTGGTAAATTAATAAATTTTCGAATGTTTTTTTTTACACTGGCGAGGCTTTATAGAGGTTACACGGCAATTTATGACGCCCAACATGGAGCATGATTCATACAAGCATTTTACGGCAATTTATGACGCCCAATTCGTGGGGCTCGATTCATATAGGCTAACACGACAATTTATATATATATATATATATATATATATATATAATTAAACAGTATTTGTGGGTTACAGGTCTCTAATAAAAGTACACTCTTTTTATACCATCTAAATTTTCGAGTTTATTCTTACTCTTGATCACAGATTTCTAGAAATTACACGTTGTACAAACAGATATCGTTAAACAAATGTATACTTACAATAATTGAGATTAAAAGTAACTGGCATGTGTATAATAAAATATTTAAAAATTTCTGAACCGAACAGTGACTGGCATATATATATATATATATATATATATATATATATATATATATATGCTGTGAAACCTCCTAAATTAACTGGTCCGTCGACTTTCTTCTGTTCATCGCCTCGGCTGCTCCCCTAGATAAAACTTCATCCTCATTCATAAAAAAAAACAAACACATTCCTACCACAAACATCAACGTTAACTCTATTTACATCAATATTCGCAATACATTAAAATTTCAAAATTAAAAATTCAGCATAAATTTCAGTATCAGAAAATTTCAAGATTTAAATTTGTTATCATTTTAATGTGCATCCAAAATTAAAGTCCTTGTAGGATGCCTCCTAATTAATATAACAATATATGCAGACCTGAGTCTGAGTACAAAGGGAGCATCTACCACCCCTTTACGTTAATTAACCAGGTTCGTCTAATTGAGCTCAAAGACATACCCAAATTTTCATCAAGAACATAAATACTAAATACTCCTTTCGACTTAAACAAGAAAATTTCACCTTAAAATTAAAAATTTGTTGTTAGTACAACTTCATTACTGTCCATTTAAGTAAATAAATTATAAAGTTATTCAACACACACGAAAACATCAAAGTTCAAACAAAATAGTATAATTTACCTGAAGGTTACTGCACTCGTAGCTTCAATGTACCTCGTCCCTTTTGTTAATCACACCATTCCAACTGGGTTATATTTACGGCTTCTGATTCTCAACGCTTTTAAAATTTCTCCTCCACCATTCATCTAAAGTTGTTTCAGGGCTTTTCCGGAACTCATCTGTGTATATCTGACCCTTGTTTTGTGGATCCAGACACGTTTATGAACCATTTAATTATGAACACCCCGAAAATAGCAAAAAATTCATGCTTCTTTCACCAATATACGCCAAAACTGCCTACTTTTGTGTATTCATTTGTCGTTGCAAATTTTGACTAATTAGTACAGTGATACTAACTTTATTACCTTGTATCTTCTTTTCTAAGTGCACTAAAGGACATTCATTGTAGCACGTAAAGAACAAACTGTTTTAAATCACCAAAATATACGAGCAAACTGTTTAAATTATTCTATCAAACTCGGAAAACTAAAAAGCACTGTTTAACGCATTGAATCAAGTCGAAAATCTAAGAGAGCTTGTCCATATTAACGTCGGTATATATAGCGATTAGCCTGTCTGTCGGTCTGTTCCCCAAAACGGACAATTCTAAAGAATTTCGCATGCTAGGTTCCCATTCCGCAGCCCGGCATGCGATTTTTACGAAATTTGCACTCGCACCAGTTACATCTCAGAAATTTCGACACGGCTCGCAACTTCTGGAAATAGCTAATTGAATTTGATACAGAAATGTTATTTTTACCTCTCAATTTTGCCTTTTATTTTCACCCAATCGCAACCCCGTGACGTTGCTCTACTCACGCCTTTTCCTATATGTGTCTCGGTCTTGCGCATATTATCTGTCTCTATCTACCCTGTTCTTATTGGTGCAAATTGATATTCTTTATTATCGATTATTTCAGTCCATGTGGACTTGTGAAATAACCCACCTTTAGCATTTCTCGTAACTATTAAGCTACGGTTTCTCCAACATTCTCTGTAACCATTAATTATCTGCAAAATTTACGCAGAATGAGCTTTTTAAAAATACGCAGGTGTTCAAACATACTATTAATTCTCAGAGCTTTATTTCATGGTATTTTATTGGGTTTTTACAAGTTTTTATAGATATTATCTGTTACTAACAGTTCAATTAACTCCAATTAAAATAATACCCTTTAATTTTTAGTGCATCCTAATTAAATATTCAATTATTATCAGTACATTTTGTTTAATACCGGTTACTTAAAATAGGGTTAATTAATATAAATTTTGCACGTAATTTCTCTTTGTTTCTTTATTAGGAATAATTTATTTACACGTAGAGCTTTTTAATACTGCTTCCTTTTATATAAAGCGTCTTATAAATAATTTAAATCTCTTATTTTTAATAAAACGAATGAATTTTTATGCTTCACGCTTTTATTTAATAACGCGTACCTTTTCCCAAAGCTTCTACACGGTGATTAAAATTATTTGATGTGATTATTTAATTTTCTACCCTGGTCTAAATATGAGTAATATATATATATATATATATATATATATATATATATATATATAATTAAACGTCATTACAGAACATGTACGCTAAAATAAGGTTAAACTACATTTATATTATAAATAATTTTTATTGTATGTGATTATGGACGGTATATGCTAATGATGATAACAGATCTGCAGGTGTATGTATTAATACCGAAGTATTGACTATGCATGTATGTGTAACCGAATGTAAATGTGTAGGTGTGCCTGAGATTGCAAGTGTGTGTATAGAGGTATGGTGTGCGCATGTATGTGCAATGTACCGTGTTATGTGCACTCATTAGGATCTTAGGATATAAGGTTTTTTTATTTGGATTGGTTGAAGTTTAACAAATATGTGTATATGGAACTTAGGTTGCAAATATCTGCTTTTTTGTTTATACTATTGGGACAGTTGTATATATGGCACATTTCCTTAAAAATTCGTTTCTTTTCAGTTTCCAATATTTTGGCATCTTTGAAATCCATACCGTGATCGTTTGTTAAAGCATGTGTAGATAAGGCACATGCTTGTGGTTTTCTTTTAATATCGCTCTTATGTTGCGTCATCCGTTGTTTTAAATTCTGAGAGGTTTGACCTATATAGCATGCATCACAATTCAAACAGTTTATTTTATATATACTGTTGCGCTGATTTAAACTAGTCGTTTTATCTTATACTTTGAAAAATAGATCTTTTATGAATATTAAGTTTTGTTTCGCGATTTGTATGTTTTCTTTTTTAAATGCTTGTATCAATTTTATATATATATATATATATATATATATATATATATATATATATATTACTCATATTTAGACCAGGGTAGAAAATTAAATAATCACATCAAATAATTTTAATCACCGTGTAGAAGCTTTGGGAAGAGGTACGCTTTATTAAAACCGTGAAGCATAAAAGGTTATTAGTTTCATTAAACATAAGAGATTTAAATCATGTACAAGACGCTTTATATCAAAAGAAACAGTATTAACAAGCTCTACGGGTAATGTAATTATTCCTAAACAAATGGAAATTACGTGCCAAATTTATATTAATTAACCCTATTTTAAGTAACCGGTAGTAAAACAAAGTGTACACATAATAATTAATATTTAACTTGTATTCGCTAAAAATGAAAGGATAGAAGTCAATTTTAATTGGAGTTAATTAAACCATTATTAATAATAAGCATAAAACTGTGAAAATCCAAGATTATAATACCAGAAAATAAAGCTCTGAGAATTAATATTATTTTGAACACCTGCGTAGTTTAAATATCACGTACGGCGAAAATTGTGTAGATAACAAATGGTTTCAAAGAATCTTGAAGAAACCGTGGCTTAATATTCACGAGAAGGTGCGATACGGGGTTATTAAACCCAGATAGTCCACATGGACTAAAATATAATCGATACTAAAGAATATCAATTTGCACCAATGCGAACAGGTTAGAAAAGGAAGAGAAAATGCGTCAAGCAAAGACACATATAGTAAAAGGCGTGATTTAAGCAACGTCACGAGGGTCACAATTGGTTGAAAATAGGATGCAAATATCAGAGGTAGAAACAACAATTTCTGTACAAAATTAATTAGTTTTTCTCGGACATGTTTTCGTGCCGTGTGAGAAGTTCTGAGATTTGAATGGGGCGAGTGAAAAATTCGTAAAAACCGACGCGCGAGCGACGGACTGGGAACATGGCATGAGAAATTCTTTAGAATTACCCGTTTTGGGGAACAGACCGACAGACAGGCTTTTTGCTATATATACCGAGGTGAATATAAACAAGGCCTCTTAGACTTTTGACTATTCGATGCGTTAAAAGCTCTTACATCCGCGACTTGATTCAAGGTGTTAAACAGTGCATTTTAGTTTGATAGAATAATTTAAAGTTTGCTCGTATATTTTGGTGACTTAAAACAGTTTGTTATTTACGTGCTAACATGAATGTACTTGAGTGCATTTAGATACAAGGTAATAAAATTTAGTATCACTGTACCAATTAATAAAATTTACAACGACAAATGAATACACCAAAAGTAGGCAGTTTTGGCGTATATTGGTGAAAGAAGTATGAATTTCTTTGCTATTTTTCGGAGGTGTTAATGATTAAATGGTTCATACATGTGTCTGGATCCACAAAACAAGGGTCAGATATACACAGATGATTTCCGGAAAAGCCCAGAAACAACTTTAAATAAATGGTGATGGAGAAAATTTTTAAAGCGTTGAGAATCAGAAGCTGTAAATATAACCCAGTTGGAATGGAGTGATTAACAAAAGGGACGATGTACATTGAAGCTACGAGTGCAGTAAACTTCAGGTAATTTATACTATTTTGTTTGAACTTTGATATTTTTGTGTGTGTTGAATAACTTTATAATTGATTTACTTTAAATGGACATTAGTGAAATTGTACTAAAACATAAAATTTTAATTTTAACGTGAAATTCACTTGTTTAAGTAGAAAGAGGTATTTAGTATTGATGTTCTGGATTATGATGAAAATTTGGGTATGTCTTTGAGCTCAATTAGACGAACCTGGTTAATTAACGTAAAGGGTGGTAGATGCTCCTTTGTACTCAGACTCAGGTCTGCATATATTGTTATATTAATTAGTAGGCATCCTACAAGGACTTTAATTCTGGATGCACATTAAATGATAATAAAATTAATCTTGAAATTCTTTTTAAAACTGAAATTTATGCTGAATTTTTAATTTGAAATTTTAATGTATTTTGAATATTGATGTAAATAGAGTTAACGTTGATGTTTGTGGTAGGAATGTGTTTGTCTTTTTTTATGAATGAGGATGAAGGTTTAACTAGAGGAGCAGCCGAGGCGATTAACAGAAGAAAGTCAATGGACCAACACAGTTAAGGTAATGAATAGCTTTTTGTAGGATTCACAGCATTCTTTGGCATCCAATTCGTAGGGGCTCGATTCGAAAAGCGGAGTACCCGGATTTTGGTGGTATCACAGCAATATATATATATATATATATATATATATATAACTAATTACATGAAATGAATATGTAAATACATATTGCATTTACCTATACAAATCGAACTGGTATTGCATAGCCATTACAAAACAATTATTCGATCGATTTATAGGGGAAAAAACATCCATTGACCAGGTTTCGATATCATTTAGGTCTCATCAGAATGGACTAGTTTTAACGCTAACAAAACATCAAGCAACCTCAATGTATATGCACGAAAAACCTCCGTACGTTGACAAAAAGAAAATACAGCACCATCAGTTGGCTAAAACCAACACTGAGGCTGAAACTGTACAGAAGTTGATTCGAAACTATACTGTGTTTTAGAGATAGCTATACATTTACGTTTTGCCTTTGGGATAGTAATAAACATGCATATTTAAGGCAATAAGTAACATTACTTCATGTGGCGGCGTCTAGTTCTTGCCTTTAAGGCATATAAAATATATAAAAAACAAAACTTACTCCGCTATCTGCAGTTAAAAGTAAACCAATTACATAAGATGTATCTTCGTGCATATACATGTTGCTTGATGTTTTGTTAGGGTAGAAATTGGTCCATTCTGATGAGACCCAAATGAGGTCGAAACCTGGTCAATGGATGTTTTTCCCCCTATAAAACGATCAAGTAATTATTTTGTAATGGTTATGCAAATACCAGTTCGATTTGTATAGGTAATACAATATGTATTTACAGATACATCTCATGTAATTTGTTTAATTTTAACTGTAGAGAGCAGAGAAAGGTTTGCTTTTATATATAATATATAAATATATATATATATATATATATATATATATATATATATATACACACACACATATATGTATATTACAACACATCGTGTTCTTACACAAATGATAACAACTTCCACGATTGATCTAATGGATATTTTTACCAATTACGAAAATCAAATTAGTAACGTCAACAGAGAAGTGGGCAGGAAGTTTTTGAAATGTTGTTCTACATACGTATGGTGAAGATATTATGGACAGACAAAGTTAAGAACAAAGACGATCTAGAAATGGTACGGGAAGAAAGAAATATTTTCACATTATGAAGGTGAACTGTTGCACATCGTAACTTTTTTATTTAAAATTTGGAGAGAAAATTTATGAAGAAATTGACACCAAGTGCATAAGATAAATTCAAAACATAGATCGCAGGCAACAACTCATATAGAAATAAATGTTGATATTTTTGGATTAAAAATTTAGAGGAGATTTTTGAAGATTATACTCGAAGTAAAGATTTTTAGTAAGACATTGTAGTATAAATTTGGACTAAAAATTAAAATCCATCTTTGATTTACAGGACAAGTCGAAATAGGCAATATTTCATCTTGTACCTCAAGTAAGACATCATACATAACCTGATGGCAATTTCAAGATTTGTTAATAATATCGACTTGCACCGTCAGACAGTCAGACAACAAAAAAAAGCGAAAGTTACTCGGATGTAATCAGGTAACTAGCATAGAAGAAAGCGTTATTAATGGAACGCATAAAAAATCTTTATGACATAAATTCAGATCCGCCACATTTGTGTTCTGAAAAATATGCTTAAAGGAATCGGCCAATTAGAAAATTACTTGTATATTCATTTATTTATATAACAGAGATAAAGAAGAAAATTATGAGTAAATATAATAATCTCTCTGTTTAGCCTTATTTACTAATACAAGAGTATTCGTAATCAAATTTAATTCCAAGAAGTAATAAAATGTAAAGACAAGTATTTTAAAAAATGCGAGGCACGTTGTAACATGGCAAGGCTTTGGCCAAATGGCATGTTACACGGTACCCAACTGAATTTACTTTTGCTGACTAATTAATTTTTTTATTATTACCGTATATTTTATTCAAACTTTGGTATATTTGAAACTCTCACTCTTAATTATTTTAAGATTATTAAATAACTGTTTTTGATTAAATTTGTGCAAACTATCAGATTTGATGCTCATTTAAATACTAACGAAATTTTATTTAACTAATTTTTTTTATTAACTAAAACATATAAAATTATTTATTTCTTATGTTAAATATTGTTATTGGATACAGATTATTAATTATAGAACAGAAGTGTTTTGATTTTAGTTTGATCTATTTTCCAAGAGGTTAAATCTAAAATTTTAAAAATTATCTATTCCGAAAGGGTTTTTGTATCCATTCTAAAATAATAATTTTTTTAATACTTGCTAAATACAGTGGTGTCCAACTTCAATTTATTTTGTTTTTAGTTTAGCAAGGAATATTTCAACACAGTCATCTCGAACTTTCTCTTGGGGTAATAGCCAAGTTAGCCGTCGTCATATTAGTTTTTATCTTTCCATCTCATACGCGTAAAAATTTTAAGTCACTTTGAAGTTCTGAATTACTGCGTCCCACGTGCATTAATAATAATAATAATAAAGCCCGCCTCGATTATCTTAAACGTGTTCAGTATTATAATTAAAAGTTGTTGCTCTATCTCATCCGTTGGGGCAAGGTCTCGAAACGCGATCTCAATAAATAAACAAATAAATAAAATAAAAAGAAAACTGTTATAATGTCATGATCTACACTCACAGATTCCGAAATTAACTATTTGCTTGAGGCAGATTTGTATGAACTGTAAGAAATAAAGAAGAAAGTTCATCATTAGGAAGATTAAAGTTTTAAATATTTAGGCAAAGCATTTAACATTTTGTGCTTAATGTAAAAACTTTTAAATTGGTTTTATTTCTTGGTTTTATTTCTTATTTCTTAGGCAATCAAAATTAAAGGAGCCCGCAGAAAAAACAAATAAATGTAGTAATTTACCGAGTGTGTCATTTTTACATTTATGTTACTAACGTGTTTATTGCATAAATTAAGATTTAACTTAAGTTTTTTTACTTCATAATCCGCTTAGCATAATTAAGTGTGTAGCAATTAACGTAGTATGTCCAGTCGTAAATTTTACACTTGCAAGAAATCTTATGATAGTTACTAGAATAATTTTCATAAGTGTTTCAAATATTTTACTATTTTAGGTGATTAAAATTTTGAGGTTGAAGGTTCTTGATTAATATACTTGCACCCAAATACATTTATGCTCTTTTTTTTTCTAAAAGCGCGGCCCAAATACCATAAAACTAAGTGAAATTAATTTTTTTTTGTCAACAAAATAACACTTAATTACGGCTAACATGGTATTCGAAATAAGACCAGTATTATAAAAATGCAAAGAACTAAATACCATTTTAACTATATCTGTCATGAGTGCTATAAAGTACACGATTTTTTTATTCAAAGCAACCTCAAATAGCATGTAAAGTTTTGGCGAAATTCTTTAAATTTAACATTAGAATTTCTTGATCTTAACCAACGCCAAATATAAAAAATTTCGTTAGAAGCCAAAATTTTGTAATAACCTAGAGCCTCAACTCCATTTACGATGGAGGTATAAGGTGTGACTATGTTGACTTTGATTTATTTCATGCATCTTTATTAATTTTGTGAACTTGACTTATGTAGGAAAATAGTTTTGGATGCAATCTACCTAAACATAAAAACTGCACAAACGTTTTATTTTGCCTGTAGATGAAAAAACTGTTTAAGAATATCAACAATTTGCTTAAAAAAATTTTATAATAAATAAAAGCATTGTTTCATAAAAGATTACTAACTATTAACACATTCGGAGGAGATTTTTTACCACCAACATTAGGTTTTTGGTCCTGAAACCGGTTGGACGCGTATTTCCATTGTTTCCTGTTCTGAGCTTATCCACACATTTCCCTGAAATTATTACAGCAACATCTTTCACTATCTATGTTCAACAGTTTAATCTAGGTCTATTTCTAACTCTTTTTTTTCCTTCCTTACTGTTGCGAGCTACTATTAGGCAACCCGTCAAACACACAAGCGCCGTAAGCACTGTATATTCTCCAGGGACCGAAAATTTTCTAGCAATTACTGGAGGATGAATCATCCTTTTTAATTCAAGGTATAAATAAAACCGATGATGAAGTATGCACAGAGTTAGTCTATATCAGAATGTCGAATATAAATTATATCGTGTAAAGTTAAATAGTTGAGCTTTTGGAAGTCCAAGAGTAAACATAAATGTTATATTATGTGAACGTGTCTAATGTACATGCAGCTCGTAGAATACATAAATAGGCAAAAGTGTAATAAATAAATAGTTGTGTTAGTGTTGTTAATAGACCTATGGTTAAGAATTTAGTTTAAGAAGACATTAGTGCTTGTAAATTCATTAGTGTGATAGTCCTTCATTGTTAATTGGACTTAAAACATCTATTAAATAAGGCACATACTGTTAATTAGACTTGTGAACAGTGAGTAATAAAGACCTTCGTTATTACTTGTTTTAAATTAGTTAAACGCTGTAGTAGTAGCCCGCTACATTACTTTCTTGTAATATATCCAAGCACTATTCACATTGCCTGAGAAGTGCCCTATCATCATATCTCTCCTATTTTTATTGTTTTCCACAAATTTCATTATTTCGTACTGTGGAGTAACTCTCCAGCTGGTTCGATAAATTTGATTAATTATAGTGCACTATAGATTGCTTGAATAATTAATGAAACACAAGTCAGCAATTAAACACTTATAATGAGTAAATAATAGTAGCAAAGCTCTTTGAAGTGTAAAAACCGAACTCCTCGGCCCTTCAGGAAGGGTTTTTAAAACTTGTTTTTACCTAACGGTACAATGAATTAGCAGCACCCTCAAGAATGTACAGATGCTACAATACGAAATACTAATCCTAATATACCGCCGGCTTTGAATGCCGTGCGTTCAATATAAAATACAATGTGATACCTCATTGATTAAACTATACCAAAAGAGTATTACCTTGCTCATGATCATTATTCGTCCACAGGTAGAGCAAAGACCTTGGTCACAGCACGTTTGAAATGCCCTGCACTAGTTTTAACAGACACTACACATACTGTTCCATCTTGACCAGGATATAATTCTGTTATCCGCCATAATTTCCACTGCTGGGGCTATGTTGTCTTCGTCCAATAAAATCAAATCACCTATCGCTGGTGAATGATTGTTGCCTGTTTTCCATTTTGTACGCTGTTGAAGCTGGTGTGAATATTCGAAAGATCGGCGAGTCCAGAAATGTTGCACCTTCTGCTGTAGTTGTTCATAATATCATAAGCAATTGCTTGGCGACGACATAACGTTTTTGAGGTACTGAATTCAGCTCATCGCCGATTAGAAAATGTTCGGGTGTTAGTGGGAGAAAGTCGTTAAAGATTGGCCATATATGACGGGAATTAAGTACTGCTTCAATTTGGGTGGTGACAATATTCAAGGATTCATAAGTAAGTGCAGTGTTCCCGATCACTCTAATGAAATGAGTTTTGAATGAGGGAACCATACGTTCGCATAATCCTGCAAAGTGAGGACTCCTGGGAGGGTTAAAATGAAAAGTGATCTTATGGTTGATAGTATATAATTTAAAATTTTCATGGTTGAGACTATCATAAAACGATTTCGCAATTAGGTTTAAGCGATTCCTGGCATCAACAAAATTGGTAACATTATCACAAAATAAATGCTGACAGAGACTACGCCTAGATATAAATCTTTTAAATGCATTTAAAAAGCTGTCTGCTGCAAGGTCGATGACTATGTGGACAGCTTTTGTACTAAAATATATGAAGATGCAAATATATGCTTTGATTACTTTCGATTTCTTAGTTTACCATCTTGATAAGGATAGGACCACAATAATCTATACCGCAGCGATTAAAGGGCCCTGGTGTCACTCTAACCTCTGACAAATCTCCCATTTTTGGAATGGATTGAAATGGAGCACTTCAAAGGCACGTTACACATTTACGAAGGACGCTACGTATGGCTCTTTTCCCATTCCGGGGCCAGTAATTATGTCGAATGGTAGCAAGTAATATTTGCGTCCCAGCATGTAAGTTGTCTATGGGGGCTTGTCGTATTAACAACCAAGTGAAATTGTGTCTATCGGGCAAGACTATTTGATGAGATCGCTCAAAATTTAAGTTGGAATTTTTAATCTACCGCCAACACGAATAACACCACTATCGTCCAAAATTGGAGATAATGATAGGAGTTTGCTTTTGGGCGAAACTGGTTTACGTCCTCTTAACGCGAATATTTTTTGAGGAAATGCTGACAACTTGTTACACTTTCGGTATTTGTTATACCACGCAATTGTTATACTCGAGATAACTACACATCATTGTCATAATTGAATGCATAATTACGCGGCAATTTTATTCGCCATATTGTAACATACCAACCACGCTTTGAGAGTGATGCAACCGCTTTCTTTTTAAGTCAATTTGCAAGCACAATTTAAATCAAAACAAGTTACTTACATGTCGGCATCTCGAAATTCGTCTCAGGGCCCCACGATGATTTTGCAGGTTGGGTTCAGCTCACGCCATGTTGAATCAAATTACATCCGTTCTTCCTTTTACTGCTGTACTCGTAGAGGAACGACATGAATTAGGTAACAGGTATACTAAAGCAAAAGGTAGAAGGAACCTACATCCCCAAAAAGAAAAGACACACGACACAGATAGATGTTGCTTCGTCGAGGGCTTGAAACCTAATGGCATCCTTTAACACCACGCGCGCACTCCGCAACCTTTTGTGCGGACGCAGCTGTCAGGGATGACGGAAATTGACGTATTGATTAAAAAATATACGCGGAAATTTATTTACGAATTAAATCTAACGTGATGATGCCAGTTGGCATGTAACAAACTGTACTAATTTAATAATAATTAGTAAGGCTGCTTCATTTTCAGTTGTACTGGGTTCACCAATTACCCTTTCAGATCTTAGATTATTTGCAAATCTTATATGGTACACAGTAACCCTTTGTAACCGTTTAATTGACGAAAATCTTTCAAAAATATCAAAGTTAAGTGTGAGCATCAATGTAATGTGTAAAGCAAATTTGGCACCAGAATTTTTTTCTAATTCAGTGCTAGTTAAATGAAGTTTTTCAGGCCACTTGTTACGTTCATTTTCGGAAATAATTTGTTAGTTCATGTATAATAATTTTTAACTGAAATCCCTTTCGCATGCTTAAAATTGTATTGTAATTAATAATAAATATCTTATATATTTGACTTGATAAATCTTTCTGCTCATTAAAAAAATAAATATCCTTTCTAAGAATTCCTTAACGTGGAATTTACGCCATAATTAAATAGGCGTCTTTCCAAGTATTCAATAATTAATACTGGTGTGTTTTCCCTTTTGAAAGAATTTGGCGAAATTATTTCAATAAATTCGGGTTTTCCTGTTTTATTTCCTTAACAAGATTACTGTGAGCTTTAGTGCTTTAGCTAAACAAATGTAATATTCACTTTCTGTTCGAATAGCAACAAGAAAACATCCGTCCTGTTTTGCTTCATTCCGTTTTTCTTTATGCGAATTGCTGGCACGCATTATAGCGTGGTGAGTATTTAGGGTTTATAAAACGGTACTTTTCGGTTTTAATAAATTAATCCATTGTTCGTAATTATTCTAGCTTCCTGCGGGAGACACGCTAATCCCTTGAGCTGTCTCTTCTTCTGGTAATGGGAGGCCAAACGCGTTCTTCCTGGGCGTAGGCCTACCTACTCGCTGACGTGGACCAACTACTGACTCAACCTCGACGTCAGCAACTCGAAGGTGAGTTTTTCTTTGTATTCGCTACTTACTTTGGAACCAGAGCGCCTGGGATTTTACCGTTCAAATATCAGGCATTGTCAAATTTAATTCTTATATACGAAAATTATTGAACTATTTTGGTATTTACTGCTCTTATATTAATGCTTTACTATTTGTTTATAAATAACTAAAAATATACTACTTATTAATGTAAAAACGGTTTAAAGACTTGCTGGCACATTTAAAAATGTTGTTGCCATTATGTTTGTAAATATAGGCTAAGTTTATATTTACGATGATCTAGAGCTGTGGTTTTTAGGGTTGCGTTTGGTTCTTTTTTAATAAATAATGTCAGGGGTTAATTACCTAAAAACTACCGCTCGTCATTTTCACGAGTAATTTTTTTTGAATGTTTGGGGGTTTCTCATAATGTATATGTAAATTGGGGACATTGACTCTTTTTGGGTTGGGTTTGGGAATACTGTGTTCTGTAAATATTTTGTTTAATTATAAGTTCTTTCTTTTCCTTTGTATGTTTTGTTCTGAGTGTGAATGAGTGAGTGTAAATATTTTTTTTCTCTATTTTTTTTCAAGTTTTCCTTTACGTGCTTATACGTATAATACCCCACCCACTCGCCGACTGAGCCCGGTCATACTTACTTCATTCTTTTTTCTTGGTCTTTTTTTAGAGGTTACGTCAATGTACGTAACACACTGTTCAATATCTAGATGTAAGAATGACGGACCGTACCACCAAAGCTGTGACTGAATTAACTGGGTTGCTTTAACATCCCGTGATATAATGTCAGCAGGCTTGTTTTCTGATGAAACATAACGTCAATGTTCTTGACTTATTAAATCTTGAATTTGTGACCAGCAAAATGTATTTGAAGGTTCTACACTTAAGTTAGTGGAGACCTTTTTTATAAGCTGTGGAGGTAAAAGTGCACCGCAAAGTTCCAATTTTGGTACGGTGATCGTTTTAAAGGAGCAACACGTAACTTGACGCAAAGTAAATTTACAGAGATTTAGAAATGAAGCGCTAGCAGTACGGTACGTCACAGTATTTAGCTAATAATGATCGATAGCTGTTGTGTACTCTATTAAAACACTGAATAATTAAGATACTAATAATAATAAGCGAATCTTGTTATAACCATGCCGGTAACGTCATCATCGAATCGCCAGGCCGCACTGTCTCTCAACCCGGACCTCTATATATGTGCACTACTAAACTTACTCATTTATAACATCTCCCCCTTTTACAAATCTACAACGAAATACAAAAGTTACAATAGTTACACAATTAAGTTATCACATATCAACTTACAAACTAAATCAAAATTTCATTACAAGGTCTCTATACCGTTTTGGTAAATTTACACCTCTTTTAGGTCTAGCATTTACAATATCACCATCAGTCATATTTACACTTGTCTCAGTTACCGCATAATCTCTACTTTTATCTGAATTACCGTTGGAAGGTAATTTATCGAAACCCTCAACACTATCGGAACCCTCAACACAGTTATCATTGGACCTGCGATTGGTTTCATGTAAATCAACATCTATGCCTATTTTAAAATCCGTATGTGTGGGCCTTAAATGA
The DNA here is from genome assembly GCA_036346225.1 of Platerodrilus igneus. Classification (NCBI taxonomy): domain Eukaryota; kingdom Metazoa; phylum Arthropoda; class Insecta; order Coleoptera; family Lycidae; genus Platerodrilus; species Platerodrilus igneus. The sequence goes on from JARFIW010000830.1 coordinate 5,008,870, forward strand.
ATTCTATTTCTCCTTAGTTTATTTCCTAGCTGATTTTCAACAATATAAGACCTCGGACTTTCATGTTTACTAACTACTTTAGCAGGTTCCCACACGTTATTATTCTGGATTAATGCATTATCTCCCGGATTAAAATGCTCACGAATTTTGACATGTTTATCATATGCTTTTTTATAGTTATTTTGATTTTCAACTAATTTTGTATGAATACCATTTTCAGGTTTGAGTAGATCCGTATGAACCGGAATCTTTGTCCTCAATCTTATGTTGAATAAAATTTGAGCCGGTGATAGGTTAAGCCCAGGTATTGTAGTATTTCGATATTGAAGTAGATATAGTTCAATATCTTGAAAAAGTAACTAACATTTTTTTAACATATTTTTACATGTTTGAACTGCTCGTTCGGCAAGTCCATTGCTCCTGGGATAATTTGGAGATGATGTAATAAAATTGAAGTTCCAATTGCTGGCAAAATTTTTACATTCTAATGAATTGAACGGCATATTGTTAGCAACAACAAATTTGGGTATGCCATGAGAATATCTTTTTTAAAATACATATAGCTTCATGATATGTTTTGTTTTGAGCAGGAACTAGTTCCCAACCATTTTGAATAATAGTCTTGAAGTGCTAAATAAGTTTTCCCAGCAAAATCTAAAAAATCACAAGCAACTTTGTTAAACGGTATGTCAGGAATTTCATGTGCAATCAGTGGTTCTTTGCAATTTGGGTTAAGAAACCTTTCACAAATACTACATTTACCAACTAAATTTTCAATATCGGTCATTAACCCAGGTCAATAAACTGTTTCTCGGGCACATTTCGTACGCACAATGCCATAATGTGATTCATGAAGTAAACATAGGATGTAAGACCTAAGTCTTGAAGGTACTACAACTCTGTCACCAAAAAATACTAAATTTTCTTCCACTGAAATTTGGTCTGGGTACTTATAATAAAATTTAACATCTTCCGAGACTTTATTTTTATTTTTTGGCCAACCATTATAAAAATAGTGTTTTAATTTTGAAAGAATTACATAATTTTTTGTTTCTATTTCAAATTCTTTTCTTTTGTTATCTGTAATGTTCAAACTTTTGCTTAATGAGTGTACCACTTCTGTGATCCAATCTGTATTGACATCTGTATTGTCGTTCAAGAATGATCAAGATAATAAATCTGCGACATAGATATTTACCAAGCAAGTACCTAACATCTAATTCAAATTTTAGTAGTTTAATTTTCATTCGTTGCAAACGTGTAGAATGTATGTCGGATATACTTTTATTTATAATACTAACAAGTGGTTTGTGATCAGTAATGACATTACACTTTCAACCATATATATAATAAGGAAACTTATTTGTGGCATAAACAATTGATAACAATTTTTTTTCTATCTGAGCAAAATTAATTTCATTACTATTTAGGCTTCGTGAAGCATAAAAAATCGGTTTGCCTTCCTGCATTAGACAATATCCTAGACCCGATTTGGAAGCATCTGCTGGTATTGTTATCTCTTTAGATGCATCAAAATTTGCCAACACAGGGGATTTTGAAATTTTATCCTTTATGGACGATATTGCTTCAGTATGAACAGGAAGCCATTGGAATTCATTTCAATTTTTTAACAACTCACGAAGAGGAGAAGTTAACTCGGACATGTTTTCTACATAATTTCTTAAAAAATTTATCGTCCCTAATATTGATTGCAACTCTTTTTTATTGTGAGAGATATTTATAGCCTGAATGGCTTTTACTCTAGCCGGATCGATTTTAATTCCTTCATCTGAAAATATGTGCCCTAGGTACTTAACGGATTGTATTTTAAATGAATTTTGTTTATATTGAATTTAAGCCATATCATCTTTGCTTGTTTAACCACTTTTCCTAATATTTTATCATGTTCCTCTTCAGTATTGCTTGCTATTAGTAAATCGTTAAAATAGACTTGCACACTCGGGATGTCACCAAAATTTTTTGTATTAATAGACTTTTTGTCTAATTCAATATGCCAGAAACCATCCTTTAAATCTAGGACAGTGAATACTTTTTTGTTACAAAGATTAGCAGTTATATCATCTAAAGTGGGTATTAATACATTTTTAGGTCTTTTAATAGCTGGATTAAGATTTTTTGGATCTAAACATATTCTTAACGACCCATCTCTTTTTTCAATAATAACCAAATTACTGACACAGTTTTCTGGACTATCAACTTTTGCAATAATGTTTCTACTTTCAAGTTCTTAAAGAGCTAATTTTAATTTGTGACGTATTACTAGTGGAACTCTTCTGGGTGGATTAGCAACAGTATTGTGATCCTCCTTAATTTCTATTTTGAATTTTTTAACACTCCTACACCCTCAAAAATTTCTCGATTACTTCCTCCAAATGCTCGTAGCTTAATATTTGTTGGAGGGAGTCTGTCACTTAAATTAAGATTTTGAAAAGTTTTATATAGTGGAATATTAGCTTCTGCACCAGTATATAATTTAAAATTAATGGTCACAGTTTCAACATTTACTTTCTGAGACCAATATCCTGAGGTATCTAAATTCAATACTGATACTAAATTGATAAGAAAATCCTCAGATTCTTCAACATTTTGATTTCCCATTTCAACTTGTCTAACATTTCTTACCTTACAAACTATTTTAAAATGATTCAATTTACCACGCCGCATACATTTCTTGTTAAATGCAGGACACTCCCTTGGGGCATGACGGCTATAGCATCTTCCACAATTAAACTTATTATTATTTTCCCTTTCAAACCTCGATCGGGATTATTGTCACTGCTGGGCCCTTTACCAACAACATCAATTACTTTTACTTGCACAGATTTTACTTTTTGTTTAGAAATTTCTGCAGCCCTACAATATTCAATAGCCTTATCAAGACTTAAATTACTATCTCTTAGTAATTTTTCTTGCATGGATTCACTATTGATACCTATTACTATTCGATCACGTATCATTTCAGCATGCAGCAAACCAAATTCACAATTTTGAGCTAATTTCTTAATTTCGGTGAGAAAATGCTCAAACAATTCACCTTCCAGTTGATTACGTTTGTGAAACTTGAGTCTTTCGTAAATGACTTTTTTTTAGGATTACAGTGCACTTTAAAAGCTTCTAAAACTTGTACCTCATTCTGTTTGTCAGTTTCACTTAAACCAAAAGTATTATATAGTTCTATAGCTTCTTCACCTGCTAAGCTGAGCAATAGAAGATGATTTATTCCTTTTTTTCAGATGCAGCCATAAAAATCTCATAATTTTGTCTGGACTTTCTCCAGTTTTCACACAGATTGCCATTCAAGTTCAAAGCCGACGGTTTCGTAGCGAAATCACTCATTTTATAATTTATAATTCTAACTTTCAATATAAGTGAGGTTAACTTTATTTTTTTTAAATTGTAAGTTCATTTAAATTACATATTTAATATGTAAAATGACTGCGCCATATCGTGTACTTTATTAAAACACTGAATAATTAAGATACTAATAAAAATAAGCAGACAACTTTATTAATAAGTACAAGAAAATACATGTGCCGCGAATCTTGTTAACCATGTCGGTAACATCATCATCGAATCGCCAGGCCGCACTGTCTCTCAACCCGGGCCACTATATGTGCACTACCAAACTTACTCATTTATAACCATAGCCTTATCGCTATCAAAACGCCATAAAATTCGTTGCAGGTCTCAATGTTCAGGATTCACGAGAACACATCGATACAATTTTTGAACATCGGCGGTAATAATGTAATTCTAAACCTGAGAAGTATTGAAAGGAGATCATCCTGAATGTTAGAACCCACCATGAACACATCGTTAAGGGATAATTTTCATTGGGGGCTACAACTGGCATCAAAAACGACTCGGAGTTTAGTTATGGTGCTTAATTCTTTTGTATCATGATGATGATGAATATAATAGACTAGTGATTGGGAATCAGACTTGACGACTTCGTGGGAAAGTTTTGTCATATGATGTGAAGCACTAATGTTTTAATGCCGATACTAAATATTATTAACAACGAAAACGACACGCACTTGGTGGGCGAATTGTTACCTTAATGTAGGTTCTAACTGGTCGTATATAACACACGACTTGTTGCGCACAAAGTTCGAGAACGACCCTTTTGTAAAGTTACGGCAGGAACCAAAAGAAAATAAAGTTCGGGTTGGTTCGTATTGGATCGTGCATGATGGAGGTTACTTATGTACAAGTCAAGGAGGTACTTAATAATGTCTACAAATAATATGCAATTTATGTGTATAATAAATTAAACTATTAAAAAGCATTAACAACTGCTAATAAGTAAACAACCCTTTGTAATCCCCGACAGGAAACGGTAGTTTAATGCACCAGACCCAACGGTGGTGTAAGAAATAAGAGATACAAGAATCTTTTTATAGATTTCTTGCAAACCTACCCAATTACGAACAGAAGAAATATTTTCCGTTTGCAACGAAATATGTCGAACAAATCTCGATACAATTGACAAAATAAACCATGCAAACATAAATTAAAATTTTATTGTATGTGACTAACGGAATAATTGATATTATTGCATGCAAGGATAGGTATCAAAGTGGAACGGACTTACAGTTTCCTTTGTCTTGTGCGTGCGTTCTTTTTTGTATTTGACCAAGCGGTAGCACATAAGTAGCATTTTCTTAATCGCCGAACATAGCACAAAATTATGTTTTGTCGAACCAAATCAAGCGTGCAGTAGCTTTCCCAATTCAGTTAATGTACGTAATCCCCGTGTGAATTAAGTTTCGAATAATTTTCTGGGCCAAGCAGCGACCTCAGATAGTTGAGTTGATTAAGTATTGCTTGTTGAATTACACGTAATACTAATGTTATGATCCGGCTAGAAGGACCAAATTGTGAGTAACTCTCCAACTGGTTCGATAAATTTGATTAATTATAGTGGACTGTAGATTGCTTGAATAATTAATGAAACACGAGTTAGCAATTAAACACTTATAATGAGTAAATAATAGTAGCAAAGCAGTAAAACGTACAATCTTACTCTCTGAAGTGTTAAAACCGAACTCCTCGGCCTTTTAGGAAGGGTTTTTAAAACTTGTTTTTACCTAACGGTACAATGAATTAGCAGCACCCTCAAGAATGTACAGATGCTACAATAAGAAAATACGAATTCTAACACGTACCACCTCTAGATCGTCTTTGTTCTTAACTTTGTCTGTCCATAAACTTCCTGCCCGCTTCCCCTACAGCCCACGTTTCACAGTAGTAAAGTGATGTGCTTCACACAACGTTTTCAGCAGCCTTTGCCTTGTTTCCATGTTTGCATTGGAATACATTAGTTGCTTTTTCTTTTTAAATGCAGCACGGCCTCGTACTAATCTTTGTTTTATATCTTTTGCATTTTTCCAATCTTGCGTTATTTGGCTTCCTAAGTAGCAGAAACTCTTAACCTCTCGTTTCCTATTTATTAACGCTCGGTTAAGACACAGCAGACTATTTGTTTTAAACTGTATAATAAGAAACATCGGACTTACCTAAGATCTGCAGCTCACTTTAAATAGGTGTTAAAGGGTGAGATTTAAGATGGTCATTGAAGGAGGGTAAGGATCACCAATTTATAGCATCGCCGTTTTCGAACCCTCTTTCTAAGACGGGTAAAAAGGGGTTACTTTTGTTGAATACGTAACGCCACTATTTACAAGAGAACCGAATCAAATCGATATTTGTTGCTATTTGAGTATTAATTTAGTTATTGTCAGAATCGGCACATGTTTCAGTTTATTTACAAATTAATATGCATTGAAATGAATACTATTTAGGCAATAAATTATTGAATAATAAATATTTGTAGTTAAAATGAAAATGAATTTGTTACCGGCGTCAACACTATTTGTATTTTTCTTTTTTATTTATTTTCTCATCTTTTACACACTAGTACTTTAGTTATGTTTATATTAATTTGCATACCGTATCTTGTGATAGTCGTGTTTTCATTTCATGAAGCGCCTCTTCTAACTCTTCTCACTGTATCATAACTCCAAATATCTTTCTGTATTTAACAGTATTCATTGTCTCTTTGATATACAGGTTAAAAATTAATTGAGGTAGCGCACATCCCTATCTTGCCCCTTTCCTAATATTTACTTCCGTACATTCCTGCTCTAATTCTACGAGGATAGTTTGTTACGGTGTTCCGTGTTGGCAAGAAAGAAAGTAGTAAAGTATGCAAAGAAAATCGGCCGCACCGAATACTGCAACAAAACATTGGATATAGAATTCTAAAAGAATTGGATGCCGTGCTAGCTAAAAACGTCGTAGAATGGGGTGGGTCACACAGAAAGAAAAATTGGAAACCTTAGTAAGTAGATTTACTACAAACCTTTAGTTAACAAACATAGCATCAAAAGGAATTTTACAGAATCCAAATCGAACATTTACGTAATCGTCCAGCTGATACATGATGTAAACAGATATGTCAACTCGCATATAAGATAAATATACACATATAAAAAATTTAAACAAATATCAGTTAAAGATTATTTCCTAGTCACCTAAAATATTTAAAGTTAAATAATAAATACAATTATATTTGTTTCCAGCCCTAAATAAATACAAGAAGAAAATGAAACAATATGTACAGTAATAGACAGCTGTTTACCTGCTCATTACAGAAGTGCACTTCTTAAAAGTAATAAGGTAACCCTAAACTTGACGTAGCATAATCCTAACCTGAAATGAACCAAGCGTTAAACCCTCGTGGCCTAAACTTTAGGTACTGCTTTAAACTGAAGTTTTGCGTTTAAACTATAATTTTGTAATTGCCTAGAACATTTTTTTTTGCACTTACTAGTTTCTGGCATTTGGTACAACTACCATATATCACTTTTTTTCCAATGCAGGATTATACTCATTATCTAATACCAGTAATTTCGTTTTACTTATAAGGTTTGCTGACCTTTAAGATCTTCAATGATTTTGTTAATTACGAAACAGTAATTAAAAAATACAAAGTTTCGAAAACGAATTGATTAAAATAATTGTTAATTTCTAAAGCAATTTTTAATCATATAACGCATAATTTATATAAGCGAAAATAAGGAATTTTTAAACCAGTCATCAACATTAGCAAATCAGAAGGTAAGGCACCCAATGCTTCAATGATATCAAACATAACCAGTTTAAGCCTTAGATTAAGAATAAATTAAGGATAATTAAATTGAGGTTTAAACGATAAATATAGAAACGGGACCTTGTGGTTGATAGATGTACTTAAATTGTTTAAATAATTTAGCTATGGCCGTATTTAGTTTTTCTGTGCATAAATTTGTAATTGGAATATTTCTACAATTTCGTCAAGCAAATATGAATCATCCTATTCTTTTTATTATCACAATCGTATGCTTTCTCTTACTTCTTTCTTAATCTGCGTTTATAAATAAACTTACCAAAGTAATCCAAGGACATCTGTTTTATATAAATTTCTTTTTACATTAATAATTTAAACTCACACTGAATCATCAGTTATGATAACATAGATATTGCAAAGAAAAATTTTTTCTGTTACATTACACAAAGACTCTAAATAAAGGAGCGAGTGAATCAACGACGTGTAATTATAAAAACTGTTTGTGAAACGCATGTTACGCAATAACTTTAATTTTAATTTACAACTAATTAGTTAACTCACATAATTATGTAAATCCACATTTTGACATTGTATATTGATAACGGAAACAATTAAAACATCCACAACACAACTATTCTTAACAAAATTTACAGCAAATTACAATCTCTAAACACTAGCAGTTTACTATTGACATATTTTCCAATTTTAGTATATTTGTTTGATACTCAAAAATTTTTAAACTACAGCTTGAATCATTTTCTGATTAAGATAATTTTTAATTTCAATTTATTTGTTACTACAGGGTATAGATTAGCTTAAAGCAAAATGTTAGAAACTCTAAGTAAGAAGATATAATTCATTAGTTGGAAAATCGGTTTTCAATGATTGAGATATAAATCAAAATTGGCCTTTCGAATTTGTGGTAAATAATGATTAACAACCATTTTCAAATCAGCACCGTTTAGTTTTCAATTACTATTCATCATCATTAGGTCTTCAGTCCTGAAACTGGTTAGACGCGTACCCTCCTTGCTTCCTATTCTGAACTAACATACACATTTCCCTGAAAGTTGCACAGTCTGCATCTATCACTATCTGATCTAGGTCTATATCTACCTCCTTTTTCCTATCTCTGCTTGTAGTATATCCCATACTATTCCCCAAAAATGCCTTAGAACGTATTCTGCCCGTCTATTTCTCCTATTCTTTTTCCACAGATATCTTTATCCCCCTACTATTTCTATAACCTATTTTATATTAACTTTGTCTGTCCAAACTATCATCCTCATACATCTAAAGCACAACATTTCAAAGTCTGCTACCTTTTTTCTAACTACTTTTCACACTGCCCGTATTTCATAGGCATACTGTGCTTTGCTCCACACATATACTTTCAACAATTTTCTTCTTGTTTCTATGTTTGTTGTCTTTGATCATAGACGCTGTTCTTTTTTGTTAGGTGCAGTTCGATCCCCTTCTATTGTTTTACAATTATATACCCTATTTCTCTGACATTCAGTGGTTGTGAAGGGACGTAAGCAGCGTGTGGCTACCAAGTTCCCCCAGAACTTGAACATTTGCCGATTTAATATCTTTCCCAATATATCTTTTCGCACAGTCAACGTTAGTTGCAGATGTTTCACAACCAACACATGTAGTTGTTTATCATATCATCAGATTTATCTGCGCTTATTTTTTCGTCATTAGGTTTTCCATCTCCAAACTTGTTGGAGACGTACCTCCACTTATTAATATTCTAAGCTGCTTACACAGTTCACTGAAATTCTCACACAACCTATATATAGCTTGCTTCTCCTTCTATTGTTTTTTAATTATATACTTTCATTCGCCGAGATTCACTGGTATGTGCAGCGGAGGCGGCTCCGTGACGTAGTTGGTATGCGTTTGACTACTACGCCCAAGGTCCCGAGTTCGAATCCTGACACGGTCCGCTTGAAAAATGTTAGGCGAGCATTTTTCACAAAATACGCCCTCGTTCGGATGAGAGGCAAAATGGAGGTCCTGTGTGTGAGTGTTGTCATGCACGTTAAAAATCCCTACCTTGTTCGGAACAGCAAGGGTTCGGCAAAATTCAGAAAAGTTTTCAGGTAAAGGAAACTTGCTTTCTGGTCAATATAGTACCTTCGGGTAGAGCATTGAAAATTCACATGTAAGATATGAGCGAGGGGTTTAGCAGCCTGTAGCTGCCAAGATCCCCAACACTTAGACATTTGTCGAATTAATAGTTTTTCAGTAAATCCTTTCACACAATTAATATTATTCGAGAATATTGCACAACCAATACCTGTAGTTTCTTATAATAATCATCATGTTTAAGTACAGTTATTTTTGTCGTCATTAGTTTATCGATCTTGGAACTGGTTGGATGTGTACCTCCATTACTTTCTAGTCTGAGGTAGCATACAAATTTCCCTAAAATTCCTACAGCCTACATCTTCCACCATTTGTGTGCAGTAGTCCAACCTAGGTCTACCTCTACTTTTCTTTTTTCCTATCTTTGCTTCTAATATATTCCGCACTATTCTCTCATGCCGTAGTATGTGGCCTATCATTTTATCTCTCCCATTTGGTACCGTTTTCTACATATTTCTTTCTTTTCCTACCATTTATAGTACATCTTTGTTTTTAACTTTGTCTGACAATGATATCTTTATCATTCGTCTGTAGCACCACATTTCAAAGGCTTCCATCTTCTTCCTGTCCGCTTCTCCTACTGTCCAGACTTCACAGCCGTACAGTGCTGTGCTCCACATATATGTTTGAAGCAATCTTTTCCTTGTTTCTATGTATGTTGTCTATGTTAGTTGCTTTTTCTTGTTAAATGTAGCACGATCTATTTCCATCTTGCATTATTTGGCTTCCTAGATAGCAGAAATCCTTAACCTCTTCTAAGTTCTTGTTACCTATTTGTATACTTGTTTTTGATTTATTTTCCCCTACTTTGCATACTAGTACTGTAGTTTTATTTCTGTTAATTTTCACACCGTATTTCTCTGTTAGAACAGTTTCCATTTCACTAAGAGCAGCTTCTAACTCTTCCTTGCTAGATGCTAATACCGATGATAACAGAGGGTAATCTGCAAATCTAAGCATATCAATTTTTTGTCCTTGCATAGTAATTCCTACATTTGACACTATTCATTGCCTCTTTAATGTACAATTAATGGGGATAGGGCACATCCTTGTCTCACCCCTTTCTTAATGTATACTTCTCTACATTCCTGCTCTAATTTTATTACTGCTGTTTGCTCTTTGTATAAACTATGTACTATTCGTCTATCCCTATAACTCATTCCAATCTTTTCGAGTATCTCGAACATTTTTCTGCATTTTACGTTGTCGAATGCTTTTTCCAGATCTGATAACCTTATATACACCCTTTCCCCTTTTTCTATTGTTTTCTCCATTATCATTCTCAGAGTTAGAATAGCCTACCGCGTTTCTATGTTTTGCCTAAAACCAAATTGATCTTTTCCTAGTATTTCTTCAGCTCGTTTTTCCATTCGCTTTTGTACAATTCTAGTTAATATTTTTGACACGTGTGCTGTCAAACTTATTGTTCGAAAATTTTCACATCTATCCGCGCATTTCCTTTTTGGTATAGTTACTATGGTGTTACGTTTGAAATCTTTGGGTATCTCGTCTGTGTCATACATATACCTTACAAGTTGGAAGAGTCGTTCAGTTACTGCTTGTCCAGCGGCTTTTAGAGTTTCTGCTTGCACCTTATCTGTACCCGGCGCCTTATCATTTTTTAGACTCTTTAATGCTAATTCAAATTCATCTCTAAGTATAGGATATCCCAAGTCATCATTTTCAATGTCTCAATCCTGTTCTAATGCCGTTAGTTCCTCTCCTGCATATAAATTCCCTATATATTCTTGATCTACCCACTTTCTCTACATTTTCTATAATGACGTTTCCTCCCACGTCCTTTATATTTTTGCTAGATTTATATCCCTAAAATTAATTCTAATTAGTTTGTATGCTTCATCTGTCTTTCCTATTTCCATCTTAGTTTGTACCTGTATGCAGTTTTCATCAATCCATTGTTGTTTAGCTTTCCTGCATTTGCGAATAATTTCCATTTTATGGTTTTGTATCTCTGTTTCCTGTTTCGTCTGAATTATTTTTGTATCTTTTTCTTTCTTCTATTAAATTCAGGATATCCCTTGTTATCCATGCTTTCTTATTTTCTTTTTGTGTATACCCCAGAATATCTCTGGCTACCAAGTCTAAGCTGGATTTAATGTTATTCCATTCTGTTTCTACTTCCTTAGTAACGGATATTTTCCGGCATCTTTAAACAATTCATTTGACTTTTTTTCGAACCTTTCTTGAATATCTTTAGCTTTTAGTTTCTCAAAGTCAAAGTGCCGTTTTCCGTTTCTTTTTTTCAAATTTTTAAATTTAAGCGCGGCCTTCATAATTACGTTGTTGTGGTCAGTGTGTATATCTGCTTCTGAGTAGCTCCCACAGTCTTTTACTTGATTCCTAAACCGTTGTGTAACAAGAATGTAATCTATTTGATATCTGTTAATTCTCCTGGAAATCTTCCACGTATATCGTCTTCTAGCATGATTTTAAAATAATGCGTTTGTGATGGTGAAATGGATTTTGTTGCAAAATTCTACCAACCTATTTCCCCTGTCGCTTCTCGTGCCTAAACCAAATAAAACTACTGCTCCGTCCCTACCCTCACCTACCACTACATTAAAATTACCCGTAATTATTAAATTTTCATGTCCTTTTACGTATCTTAGTATGTCTTCGATATTTTTGTAGATCACTTCTACCTCTTCGTCACTGTAGGTAGCGGTGGGCATGTATACTTGTATTATTACTGTGTTTACCGGTTTAGATTCTAATCTAACCACGAGTACTCTTCTTTTGTAAGTAATTTTCTACACAGTGTCTTATCTTTTTTCGCATAACTATCCTCACCCCCAAATATCCTTCCTCTGCTCCTGTATGAATTACCCTGAAGTCTCCGCTCCAAAAATCCTCAGCATCTGGTCACCGAACTTTGCTGATCCCTACTATGTCTAGTGCTAACCTACTCATTTCAATGTTCAGGTTCTCCAACTTATGTACTTGCTTCATACTTCTAACATTCCACGCTGCGACTCGCAAAATGTTCCCGACCCTTATTCTGGACTTTCCGATCGCATCCTCCGAAGTAGTCCCCTTCTCGCAAAATGTTCCCCTCCCGGAGATCTGAATGGGGGACTATTTTAACTCCGGAATCTTTTACCACAGAGGATGTCATAATTTTATTATAATTTAGGTACGCTGTGTACCTGGGAAGGCGGCTCCGTGGCGTAGTGGTATGTGTGTGACTACTAGGCCCAAGGTCCCGGGTTCGAATCCCGACACGGTCCGCTTGAAAAATGTTAGGCGAGCATTTTTCACAAAAATACACCCTCGTTCGGATGAGAGGTAAAATGGAGGTCCCGTGTGTGAGTGTTGTCACGCACGTTAAAGATCCCTACCTTGCTTGGAACAGCAAGGGTTCGGCAAAATTCCAAATTTTCCAGGTAAAAAAAACTCGCTTCCTGGCCAATGTAGTACCTTCGGGTGGAGCATTGGAAAATCACATGTAATGTGTACCTGGGAGGTAATTTGATGGTTTCCCGTTGCTTTCCACATCGCGGCCTTACTATTTTGGTTGGACCTGTAGTTGGGCTCTTTAGCTTATTAGAACGCACAAGCCATTTCACCTGTTCTAGTTATCTAGAACTTCGACAAGGTATAGGTCCATTCGAAATGGTCAATTACTATTATTCCAAAAAATTCAATAATGCAGGAAAGCACCTTGCTGTTAAGAAGTATAATAGATTTAACAATTACATTAAAAAGATAATTGCAAACCACCGTTTGTTGTCAGTAGATTAGCTACCTTCCCACGGCCTCAAAATCAACCATTTTTATATGTATTCTCCCATAGGTAAATTTAAGATCGATTTTGCAAATTTTTTACCATCTATAGGAATCCGCATAAGGAAGTGGAAATTTTATTAGTGGGTTTATAGATTGTTTTGATGTTGTGTTTATGTAAAATTTTGCCACTTCGATATGTTGCTCTGTGTATATATGGATGGATTGCTAAAGAACGTGTATCAGGATTACAGCGTGGTTTGGGAGTTCGTGTAGGATGCAGATGCCGGTTTATTACTCTGCCGATATCTGAGTTACGATGGCCGTTTTTTTATAAGACTGGTTTTAAGATGGGTCAGTTCATTAGATAAGTGTTCTGGTTGTGAAATCTTATTTGCACGGTGGACTAAAGAGTTGATTACCGATGATTTTTGTGAGGGATGACGATGTGAAGACGCACGTAGGTATCTGTCTGTGTGTGTGGGTTTTTGATTTACGGAATGGCCTAGTCGTCCGTTAGGTTGGCGCTCCACCAGAACGTCAAGGAATGGCAGAGTTCCGTTCTTTTCAATTTCTTTAGTGAACTTAATATCTTTATGTTGATTGTTTATGTGATCTAGAAAATTATTGAGCGTTTGATGTCCATGAGGCCAGATTACAAAAGTGTCATCTACATAACGGAGCCAAGTTTTTGGTTTATGCCAGTACAATTGTTCAGCGGTGGCCGAACACCAACATGAAACAGGCCATACCATTAACTTTGACAAGACGAAACTAGTTGCCAGAATTCCATTTTTCTACAATAGAAAAATTAAAGAATCCATAGAAATCAATAAAAATTCTAATAACTTAAACAAAGATGATGGCCACTAACCTTTCCCCCATTTGGAAAACAAGCCTATGTTCACAACAGCGGAACCGTGACGTTCATCGATCCGCTACGACACTCCTCTCTATTCATGATCGCATCAAGTTCTCGCTCTATATAAACTACCACTTTCGCTACTTTCACCAGTTACTTCGCCACAAGACACCTTTTGGCTTTGAATGAGCTAGTGAGTCTGCTAGTTCAAGAGTAACTCTTCTCTTTCCACTTTAACTTGTCTACTTAATATTATCTTTTTATTATTTTTATTTTATTACTTATTTATTTTCTTGTCCTGATGAAGCCGCTTACAAAAGTGGGCAAAACTTCGACCTTAATTTATAAAATGACACGGTCCCAACCCGGAACCATGAATATTTATAATGACTCCGGCCGTAAAAGCCTTCGACAATAACCTAGATTGACTCTACTGTTTCTAAGTCTATTTTTTACTCACCACCCCTAAAATTTTCGAGACGCTACTCAGCGCCTATTGATTCCCCTTGACTACTATATTCTCAACTTTTTAATTTTTTGCCCCGGAACTTTTATCGAATTCCAACCCTTAAACATCAATTCTCTAATTTGTTTATATATAAACATTATCTAAACATGTTCTTACAAAATAATTACTTACTGATGGGGTTAATTGAATAATTAAAGTAACCCGTGAGTTCTTTAATATTCTCTGATGGAACCAGTGAACTTTAAGAAAGGCTTCCTTAAAATGATGAAACGCAAATATCTTACGACTATGCTAGGGGTCTATTTTTCGGGTAGAGGTTATGAGGATTGGTCGTGGTTCGTTTTACAAAACATTATATACTTACTATGGCTTAATTTATACCAAAATAGGGGTTAGGGTGGGCGCCACCAAGTCATTAAATTTTTAAACACGGAGTTTCCCTAAGGGGGACTTGGGAGTCCTTAGAGAGGAAAATTGTATTAACTGCTTACGCAGGAGCTGTAAAGAAAATTGAATGCTGTAAAGGTTAATTATGCACGCACTTTTATAGACACAAATATTAGGCACTAAATTCTGAAAGAGCTATCAGGGCTTCTTCGTTAAATAGAAGCTACAAATATCATTACTTTGACGGTATTTATGCCTTTTGTTCCTTGATCTAGTTACACTATTTTTGAACTCACTTGTTCAAAATAAAACAATTAATTAAATGAATTAAATAGTGATTCTTTAATTAAAAGTTGCTTCATGATAAAAATTGTATGTACAAATTTTGCATATCAAAAAGGTTACTATAATTTCTTCTACACAGATGTAGAATTATAAGTTTGAATAAAATATCAAACACGTTAAGCGTTTCTTTTTACTACAAAATTAACTCAAATCAATACCCAAAATATCAGATCTGTTATTCGGTTTACAAGTTTATATTAAAATTTCCAAAAATCTACTAATCCAATGTTCAAAAGCTTTAACTATAATTACACATAACTGGAACTTTAATCAGAACTCGATGAAGTTGCTTAATTTCATTAATAATAATAACGGTTATTACACTAGATTTAAAATTGACAATAAAAAAATTATCAAAGTCCTTTATGGTTTGTTAAACAAAATAATATTTATAGGTCATCACAAAGTTATTTTTCTGGTGTAGCCTTCTATCAATGTTCGCCAAGTGCGGACATCATGTAAAAATAATATAGAGTTCTTACCCCGTTTCAACAGGTTTTTGTTTGTGTGACAGCGTTACATTGTATTAAAGCAGATGTATATACATACGGTTCCTGGACAAACAAATGACGTCGCCTTCACATGTTGTACTGCAAACAACCAGCTGCGTGTTTCTTGTACCCAATTATACGAGCTTAAAGCGTATTTCCTCTACGCAATAACAAGATAAACCAAAATCCATTCCAACGGTTCTAACAAAATGCAAAGCTTCGATGTATTACTGCATTTAGTTCGTTACCAAAACAATTATCTTGAGTGTAAGTATCCACATTGTTACTTGTAAATTCATCTTAGCAATTTGAAAATATCATTACTGTTAATTATTGGCCGATTAGATTGAAAACCAAAGAATTGTTATCTAAATTGAAGAACATTCCTGTTAAATCTCAAACATTATAGTTTCATTGCAGAACATTTTATTAAATCCAAGTATTACGGTAAAGTTGAAGGAAGTTCATGTTAGACCAAAATTTATTATCGCTACACTGAAGTACTTTCTTGAGAGATTTTGAATATTATCATCAACTTGATAAATGCTCACATTAAATGTTAAACTCGATAATCATAAACGAAAAGAAAAAATCCATATGATCATACTACACAAAATTTAAACGGGATAATTTTTATAAGACAAAATAAAACAGGATGAGACTAGATATAAGAATATACGAGAAGAACGCTACAACAAAATTATTTAGTTTGTCTAAAAGATTATATCTATTTGCTTACCATTATTAAAAATACTACATCAAGTGTTGATTACACTTGAGCTTTCACATTGGCGTAAAGCCACCCGTAAATTACTGACTAGAACTCTAAGGTTCTGCATGATGCCTTCGTGCCAAGTGTTCCAGCCAGAATGACGGTTGACACTTTGCGCACGAAATATCAAAGGTGTTTGGCATTGAAACGTTTTTGAAATAGTTAACGCCTGATGTTAGCAACCAAAGTAGCATCTCTGCATTGTGGTTAGACTACATGATCCCAATACGGATATTTATTTAATTGACGACGTTTAGGTGTTTAATGGAACAGACTTAAAGATGTATTTAACTTATAATTTATTGATGCTTTTCAGTCTTGAAAAAAATTGTTACAATGTAAAGCATAAAATATCATTTCGGCATTCCGAAGCACCATTTCGGCATGTCGAAGTGATATTTTTGTCATGCCGAAATCGTGTTTCAGGATATCGAAATGGTGTTTAGCATGCTGAAGTGATATTTTTAGCATGTAGAAATAGAATCATTATCGTATTTGTATTTTTCTTATACAGGTTGTTTTTCGAATGGACCTGCACCTTGCCAAAGTTCTAGATTACTAGAACATGTGAAATGGCTTGCGTGTTCTAATGAGCTAAAGATACAAACTACAGGTCCAACCAAAGTAGTAGGGTCGTTAGTGAGGAACCAGACTAAGACAGGTCCCCGTAAGAGGGCAGGGGCTTTTTCGGTACTTAGATTGGCAAAGACCATAGGGGTCGGTATGGCAGTCTAAGACACACTACAGCGATGTGGAAGGCAACGGGAAACCACCACATTACCTCCCAACTACACAGCGTACCTAAATTATAATAAAATGATGGCATTCTCTGGGGTAAAAAATTCCAAAGTTAAAATAGTCCCCCATTCCGATCTCCAGGAGGGGACTACTTCAGAGGATGTGATCGGAAAGTCCAGAATAAGAGTCGGGAACATTTTGCGAGTCGAAGCGTGGAATGTTAGAAGTATGAAGCAAGTAGGTAGGCTAGAGAACCTAAAATTCGAAATGAATAGGTTATCATTAGACATAGTGCGGATCAGCGAAGTTCGGTGGCCAGAGGCGGGGGATTTTTGGAGTGGAGACTTCAGGGAAATTCATACTGAAGTAGAGGAAGGAAATTTGGGGGTGGGGATAGTTTTGCGGAATCAGATAGGATACTGTGTAGAAAATTACTTACAAAGGAGCGAAAGAGTACTTATAGTTAGATTAAAATCTAAACCGGTAAACACAGTAATAATACAAGTATAGTGCCCACCTCTAGCAACAGTGACGAAGAGGTAGAAGCGATCTACAAAGATATCGAAGACATATTAAGATACGTAAAAGGACATAAAAATTTAATAATTATGGAGGATTTTAATGCATTGGTAGGTGAGGGTAGGGAAGGAGCAGTAGTAGGTTTATTTGGTTTAGGTACGGGAAACGACAGGGGAAATAAGCTGGTAGAATTTTGCGAATGGTTTTCGTGAACTGTTTTGCTGTTGATAAGTCAATGATGAGAAATTCGATTGGAGACCATCCTGCTAATTGAGACTGGTAAGTTTCAAACGAAATATTATGTTTCTTCTTCATATGCTGGTTTAATATGTTTTGACTTTTGATTGTCGTTCTTAGAGAGAATGGACGGACTAAACAGGCAGGAGTTGACTGGGTTGAGGAAATCATGAAGTCTATAGCCGGTAGCTTCTTTTGTGACGAATCTGCAATTGGTTGGAGAAGGGATGTTGGCGTTTGGTTAAAATTAGCGGGATTCTACTGCTCGGTTGTTTGAAGCTGTTGGGTTACAGCCAATGCTCCTTTGTCGCATTTCCTAGGCGTTTAACTTAAGAGTAGGTTAAGTTTACACAGTCAGGATGGAACCAGTCTTCGCAGCCGGTGCACTGGATCGTCTTAAAACTATCATCGGGTTTGCGACAAGTGTAGTGGACATTGTTCTTTCTAGTACAAGTGGAATTTCTTCTATTTATAAAGGATTCGGTTTCACTATATACAGAATTTAATTTAGTATTTTTTAATTTCGTTGACATGTTACTGACATTGAAAACTAAATTGTTTATTTAAAACCTTTAAAATCTTTGCAAATATTTAAAAATCTTTAAGACACATGACATATCAACTAATAGGATTAAAACATAATTTGAATTAAATGGTTCGTTCTTGGAAACAGATTGGAATGTCAAAGAGAAACAAAAATTGTTTTTTTTTGTGTAAAAAAAGTTGCTTTTTCAGATTTCAAAGTCGGTTGTACGCTACATGTAAAGAGTAAAAAGTTATTACTAATTAATCATAAAAAATTGTAAGTATCACCCGCTTTAACCAAAAGCAAAAATAGTATGATATTCTTTTTCTGTACCCAAAACATAAAGAAGCCAATTTTCAAATCGATAATCCAAAAATTTTCAGAATAATGCCAAACAATTGAAATAAAATTATACTTCAAACCCTGTACTTCTTAAGCCATCAACATTCGGATAAGAAAAGTTTGGCTTAATGGTCATTATCTGATGCATAGTATCTCCACATAATCGTTCTCTCATTGTTAATAAAACAACCTCATCATCATCATTAGGTCTTCAGTCCTGGAACTGGTTAGACGCGTACCATCATTGTTTCCCATTCTGAACTAACCTACACATTTCCCTGAAATTTGCACAGTCTGCATCTATCCCTATCTGATTTAGGTCTACATCTACCTCTTTTTTCCGATCTCTGCTTGTAATATATCTCATACTATTCCCCAAAAATGCCTTAGACCTGCCCTTCTGTTCTCCAATTTTTTTTCCACAGATATCCTTGTTCCCCTACTATTTCTAGAACTTATTTGTTATTAACTTTGTCTGTTCATGCCATCATCCTCACACATCTGAAGCATAGCATTCCAAAAGGTTGCTGCCGTTTTTCTGTCTCCTTTTCCTACTGCCCGTATTTCATAGACATACTGTGCTGTGCTCCACACATATGCTTTGAACAATTTACTTCTTGTTTCTATGTTTGTAGTCTTTCATCATAGGCGCTGTTTTTTTTGTTAGATGCAGTTCGGTCCCGTTCTATTGTTTTACAATTATATATCCTATTTCTCCGAGATTCAGTGGTTTTGTAGGGGGGGTAAGCAGCCTGTGGCTGCCAAGTTCCCCCAGCACTTGAACATTTACCGATTTAATATTTTTTCCAATATATCTTTTCGCACAGACAACATTAATTGCAGATATTTCACAACCAACACCTGTAGTTGTTTATAATAATCATCATTTATTTGCGCTTATTTTTTCGTCAATAGGTTTTCCGTCTCAAAACTGGTTGGACACGTACCAGCAGTTATTTATATTCTGAGCTTGCCTACACAGTTCCTTGAAATTCTCACACAGCCTGTATATAGCTCCGTTCCCCTTCTATTGTTTTTTAATTTTATGCCCTATTTCACCGACATTCAGTGAAGGGTGTTAAGCAGCCAGTGGCTGCCACGATTCCCCAACACTTAGACGTTAGCCGAGTTAATAGTTTTCCGGTAAATCCTTTCGCACAATTAACATTGTTCGAGAATATTGCCCTACCAATACTTGTAGTTGTTTATAATAACTATCATGTTTAAGTACAGTTACTTTTTTCGTCATTAATTTATCCGCCTTGGGACTGGTTGGATGCGTACCTCCATTGGTTTTTATTTTGAGCTAGCCTACACATTTCCCTGAAATTCCTACAGCCAACATCTTTAATTATCTATCCAGTAGTCTAACCTAGGTCTTCCTATTCTTCTCTTTTTTCCTATCTTTGCTTCTAATATATTCCGCACTATTCTCTCATGCCGTAGTATGTGGCCTATTATCCTATATCTCCTATTTTTTACCGTTTTCTACATATTTCTTTCTTCTCCTGTTAACTCTGTCATCACACGCAGAGCACTGAACGAACTGCGAATATAAATTTGACTATATCAGAGTACACGTGCTGGAAATAGAACAAACCAAAAATTCCAACTAAGTTTTGTTCTAATAACAATTGGATAATCTTGTTTCAAAATCTAAAATCGAAAACGCAATTCATTGGTTAAACATCTGATAAACGTTTTTCAACACAGGAAGGATAGCAACCAGAACTGTATAAATATAATTTCAATTTCTGCAGAAGACATCTTAGTGCTCACCATAGTCTGGGATTCCTCTCCTCTGCAGTGCTCTCCACAGCCTGCAGACCTTTTCAAGCAGCGCTCGCCATAGCCTGCTAGATCCTAAAACGCAGTGCTCATCATAGCCTGTGTCCTGTCCAAACGTTACGCTGTCTGCCGCCGTACCTGGAGACCGTCATAATAATTCATTAGTGAAAGTCAACGAATACTACGTATGGGTCGCAAGCCTCGTTCTGCATATCAAGTGGCCCGCAAACAAGAACAGAACGCTCTTCGACGTGCGATCCGTTCCATACGATCGCACCCGAGGCTTCTATCTCCGCTACCGCCGTCGCCGAATGCAGTTGTTCAATACACTTCATACATAGTCCAAGAGATAGATTATTGCAATGACAACAACTGCACCTGTCAGGTCTACCTGCAGGACATCACCCCAGTAGAGTTCGACGGGATGTCCACGACGTCTGCCGAAGTATACCGAAGATCACCGAAGACGTCTGGACCCTCCAGACCTGTAGCTAATTGCTATTCACCACCGTGCAAGCTATTTTTGGACTTCACCAATCAAGTCTAAAAGCTTGCGAGGAGTTCCGAACACAACAGAAGACTTCTGAACCCTCCACACTCGTAAATATTGCACATTAGTAGTTTTTAATTTCAAATATTTGCTATTCACGTTATTATTGAACTTTACTATTCAATTTTGAAGCCTACCAAGGGGTTCCGAAGACAACTGAAAACTACCGACCCATCCCTACTTGTAAATATTGTAAAGTAATAGTTTTTAATTTCAAACATTAACTCTCTGGGACAACACGAAAAGTTCTGAAGAGTTCTGAAGACCACCGAAGCCGTTTCCACCGCCTTCAAGCCATATAGACACTCATTATACAAGTGGTCAAGTTTATTTTGGTGCTCACACGCAAGCATCAAGCTTCCGAAGAGTTTTGAAGAGAATCGAAGACTTCCGAACCACTCCAAGAATTAGAAAAATCAATTTTACTTTAATTTTATATATTTGTTTTGAAACTAATAATTACTGTGCTTCTGTTATTAAACAATTAACTAAGCCAAGCCTACTTGCTTTTAAGACGCCTCCCACTCCAACGATAACACCCCTACCATTTTTAGTACCTGTTCGTTCCTAACTTTATTTGTCCATGATATCTTCATCGTGCGACTGTAGCGCCACATTTCAAAGGTTTCTACCTTTTTCTTGTCCGCTTCTCCTACTGTCCACGCTTCACAGCCATACAGTGCTGTGCTCCACATATATGTTTTAAGCAATCTTTTCCTTGTTTCTATTATTGTTGTCTTTGAACACAGTATTTGATTTTTCTTGTTAAATGTAACACGACCTTGTGATAATCTTTGTTTTATATCTTTTGCCCTTTTTCCATATTGCGTTATTTGGCTTCCTAGGTAGCCGAAATTCTTAACCTCTTGTATGTTCTTGTCACATATTTGTATTCTTGTTTTTGATTTATTATCCCATCTTTTGCACACTAGTTAGTACTTTAGTTTTAGTTTTATTAATTTTCATACCGTATCTCTCTGTTAAAACCGTTTCCATTTCAGTAAGAGCAGCTTCTAAATCTTCCTTGCTAGATGCTAATACTGCTATATCATCTGCAAATCTAAGCATATCAATTTTTTGTCCCTGATAGGAATTCTAAATATCTTCCTGTATTTGATAGTGTTCTTTGCCTCCTCAATGTACAAGTTAAAAATTAATGGGGATAGGGCACATCACTGTCTCACCCCTTTCCTAATGTTTATTTCTCTACGTTCCTGCTCTAATTCTATTATTGCTGTTTGCTCTTTGTCTAAGCTATGTACTATTCGTTTATCCCTATAACTCATTCCAATTTTGTTGAGTACTTTGAACATTTTTTTCCAATTAACATTGTCGAATGCTTTTCCAGATGTACAAACCTTATATACATGCTTTCCTTTTTTTCTATTTTTTTTGCCATTATCACCAGCGCTAATATAGCCTCCTGTGTTCCCCTGATTCGCCTAAACCCAAATTGGTGTTCTCCTAGTATTTCTTCAGCTCTTTTTTCTATTCGTCTTTGTACAATTCTAGTTAATATTTTTGACACGTGTGCTGTCAAAGTTATTGTTCGAAAATTTTTACATCTATCCGCGCCTTTCTTCTTTGGTATAGTTACTATGATGTTACGTTTGAAATCTTTGGGTATCTCCCCTGTCTCATACATATAGCTTTCAAGTTGGAAGACACGTTCTGTTACTGTTTGTCCAGCGGCTTTTAGAATTTCTGCTTGCACCTTATTTGTACCCGGCGCCTTATCATTTTTAAAACCCTTTAATGCTAATTCAAATTCATCTCTGAGTATAGAATATCCCGTCATCATTTTCAATGTCTGATTCCTGTTCTAATGTAGTTAGTTCCTCTCCTGCATATAAATTTCCTATATATTCTTGCCATCTACCCACTTTCTCTGCATTTTCTATAATGATATTTCTTCCCGCGTCCTTTATATTTTTTCTATACGGTTCTATATCCCTAAATTGATTCTAATTAGTTTGTATGCTTCATCTGTTTTTCCTACTTCCATCTTAGTTTGTACGTCTTTGCACTTTTCATCAATCCATTGTTCTTTAGCTTTCCTGTATTTACGAATAATTTCCCATTTTATAGCTTTGTATCTCTGTTTCCTGTTTCGTCTGATTTGTTTTTGTATCTTTCTCTTTATTTTATTTAATTCAAGATATCCTTTGTGAGAATGTATACTTGTATTATTACTGTATTTACCGGTTTAGATTCTAATCTAACCATGAATACTCTTTCATTGTTTTGTATGTAACTTTCTACACAGTATCCTATCTTTTCCGCATAACTATCCCCACACCCAAATTTCCTTCCTCTGCTCCTGTATAAATTACCCTAAAGTCTTCACTTCAAAAATCCCCCGCCTCTGGCCACCGAACGTCGCTGATCCCTACTATGTCTAGTGCTAAGTTATTCCTTTCGATTTTTAGGTTCTCTAGCTTATCTACTTGCTTTATACTTCTAACATTCCACGCCCCGACTCGCAAAATGTTCCCGACCCTTATTCTGGACTTTCCAATCGCATCCTCCAAAGTAGTCCCCTCCCGGATATCCGAATGGGGGACTATTTTAACTCCGGAATCTTATATCCCGAGAATGCCATCATTTTATTACAAGTTAGGTACGCTGTGTACTTGGGAGGTAATGTGGTGATTTCGCGTTGCCTTCCACATCGCGGTAGTGTGTCTTAGACTGCCATACTGACCCCTATAGTCTCTGCCAATCTAAGTACTGAAAGAGCCACTGCCCTCTTTCGGAGACCTGTCTTAGTCTGGTTCTTCACTAACGACCCTACTACTTTAGTTGTACGTGTAGTTTGGCTCTTTAGTTCATTAGAACACGTACGCCATTTCACCTGTTCTAGTAATCTAGAACTTCGGCAAGGTGCAGGTCCATTCGAAATGAGTATTTTAGTTAAGGGTGTAAAATTTCATATTCTTGTTGTTAACCAATTAAAAAAGACGGTTAAGATTGTTATACAAGTAAGAGGGTAACTGACATCAGTTGGGATTACATTAATTTCAATACTTCATATTTAATTCTTCTCTGTCTAAATTTTTGACTTTAATCACCTGTACAGCTTCGTTAAATATTTTCAATCACAAGTAGCAAGTTAAAATTATTCTATTTCCTATTTATGACAGTAATCTTTCACTTAGTACTTCTCTAGATAACATTTTATAAAAGAAGCTCACACCAAGGCTACCTACCCAAAGGCATTTTTTGTTAATAGGCTTTGTACCTGAATAATTATCCTCACATCAAAACCTCTCTTATAATAACATGTTATGTAAATAACGAATTTATTTTGTTATTTTACACCATGACTACAAATTAGATAGAAATGAGTTGACAAGCTTTTAATGGCAGACCTTGTACGCGAAATGTTAATATTTGATTGCATAACAATTTTGTTTTTGGTAAATTGTTTACATTTCACAAAATTGTCTATATGACATTTTGGTATTTAATGGTTGATAGTTGTAAGATATCGAAATATCTACAACACGAATAATCATAATTATTTACATAAATTTACATTTTCTAAAGATTAGCCATTCTTCCGACTTCAATTTTTACCTAACTTCTTACACCTCTTAATTGCTAATTGAGCCGCTTTCTTGTTCGCAACATGCAAATTTTATTAAAGTCGAGAGCTACAACCACACATTTCTGACCTATCTGGGTACACTTGTTAACTATAAATTTGCAAAAACTAGAAGTCGTAATAAAATTACATTAAGATGAAAGATACAGTTTTATATAGTTGGGACCTACGTCAAACAACATTTTGTGTTTATCATAAATATTTATTAACAAATAGGCAATGATAAATTAACACCGCTTGACCTTAAGCAATTATTCTCCGATTAAATACATAATGAAAAATGGAAGCAGCACGCTGTTACGTCAGCGTAAAGGTTTTAATAATAACAGGTGCTACGTTGTGAAACGTAAGGAGCAGACAGAAATAAAAAGGATACTCAAAGTGAGGACCCGCACGAATCACGATTACAAAGTAGAACACAAGAAGCGTCGAAATACTAGGCTAACTACCAATGCGGCGACACAAAAAAATATATCGTCATCGATTTTCTATTTACAATAAAAATTAATTAAAAAAAATTCGGTTTGAATCAACAAAAAAATAAATAAATAGTTATATTACAGAAACAAATTTTAAGAAATGATGAACGAAGTACGCATTTCGTTTAACATGTAAAATTCATTAATAAAAGAAAGAAAAGAAAAATTACTGTTTATTCTTTGTTACGGTATTACGCGCAAACACAAAAGAAAACAGTAAAAGTAAGTAAAGAAATCGTTTACGCCGAATACCGCAACAGAACGGGGGACAGAATGGTATAATTCGGGATAGCTCAAAAATGTCGTAGAGGGGCGTGGGCGAAGTAGAAAGAACACATTGGAAACCTCTGTAAAACTATATTGTTAACATCGAATCTTGAAAAACTATTTACAAAACAATAAAACAAATAATTTGTGTAATCGTTTGTTATGTGCTAGTAAACAAAGCGTCATAACATAAGCATATAAAATTGGTAAGCAAAATAAATATAACATCTTATAATATAAACACTTACTTAATGGTTCACCTTAAATACATACAAAAGAAAGTAGAACATAAACTATACAGTAAATCTAGGACAAGAAGTATACCTAAATTATATATACATGCTGCTTTGTGAAGTTAACCTCCTCAGAAATAATATAACATTAAAATTAGACACCCTAACTTAAATTAATCAAGTGTCAACTAGTTTTAAATTATAAGTAAGTTCTTTACGTGAATGTTTAAACAAAAAGACAAAAGAAACAGTAAAACGGATTCTAACACAAACTTTTAATTTGAAGAATGATTATTACATCGTCGCTCGTGCATTGTGAATGTGTTTGGTAACGTGGTGTTGGTAATTTAATGGATAATCATGAGTAGCAGCAAATAAAGTGTCTATACTCCACAGCAGCATAAACAAATTGCAAAAATAGAAAACTGTACCTTGAACTAGTTGGCTTCGTATAATGTTGTGGATGGAAAAATGCGACTGCATTTCTTTATTGGCTGCATGCTGGAACCACCAACTTCACTTATACTAAGAAAGCACTTTTAGTAGCGCGACTATACAACATGTACCTTCGGTAAGAAAATTTTGTATTCAATCTTGTCATTCAAAGCACGGTCTCTATTTTATAAGGACATAATCATGTATGGGGGTAGGGTATTTGATTTTCAAAAATATCGCCGAAGAACCAAATGTGCAGAATTTCCAGACAACAGCTGCCGAAATACAAACTGTAACAGCTTGCCAACAAGCAGATAACGCAATTATCAAAGGATTTTGTAGACAAAGTAAAATAACCTTGTTACTTTGTAACATCTTAACAGCTGCAGAATACCAGATAACACGTCCATTTGTAAGCATATGTAGGCAGGTGCTAAGTGGTCTTATCTTTTAAAAGAAAGCTGTGCATTTACATGCAACTTTAAATTAAAATGTAATCACTGCAGGTGCTAGGAAATATTGCAACTACTTTGTAACGTAAAGTTTCCTAAGCAGCTGTTTGATTTTATAACGAAAACTTTTGTATAGAGTAATTACTTGAGAAATTTTATAAAATAACACTAATTCAAATGGCGGGAAATCGAGCTTGTTGAGGAATTTTAGGGCGTTTTAAAAATAAATGCAGAAAAAATTGTTTGCAGGGTTTTGAACGTAACATGCTCATAACACCAGGGTGTTAAAGTAAAAAAAAAAATTTATGGTAGAACAAATTCTAATAATCATGTAGCAAAGTACTATGGAGCACCAGCGACGCACGAACAACAAAAGTAGGAAGAAAAGAGGTGCTCCCGATATATGGGAAGACTCATACAACATACCTCCAAGTGCCAGAATATTATCGTGTGCCCATTGCATCCACGGAGGTAAATCAGGGAAGCACCAGGGTGCTGATGTTCAGATGTAGCGTCATCACGGTCGACTGATGTTGAGCGCTGCGACACTCACTGCAACAGCGAAACACATACCAGCGCAGATGGTTCTACATAAGAAGAATAATCGACCTACGTAAAACAATTTGGCCTCCAGCTAAGAGCGATTCACCCAAAATCTACACTTCTTATAAAGAAAAAACGTGCATCGCTCTTGGAGTAATAGAACGAGTAGTTTAGAAAAATACATATGAGGACGAACTGCAGAATCAAATTGAAAATGTTTTAAATAACAAGAATTCGAGCTTTAATCTTCGCGTTATCAACATACCAAAATGGAGATTAGAAAACTCGACCAAGCTTTATCAAATAATACAATACACTATTTCAACGAGTCTTTCGGTCGTAGCAGTATAAGGATTAATTTTACACTATAGTAATGTGTAGCAAGTTAAAGGATACTCAAAACAAGGTGCCAACTATATAATTGATAGCGTAAACTCGTCGTTTTAGAGTAGATAGATTGAAATTGAAAATTATTCACAAACGTATTTATTATAAATAGGTAAATATATAGGATGTTATTGACATATGGAGGAGTAGAAACGGAATCGATGTGGTTCCCCCCCTCCACCCAGTAAAATTAACAGGTCGGGATAGGAAAACCAAACTGCGGGATGAGCAGTACCGAAAAAAAAACCAAACACAAAAAAATTCGCTTAAAAACTAAAAGAAAATCCTTTACGAAAACAAAAAAACCAAAAAAAGAACCACCCAAAAAAAAGAACTCTCATCCGGCTCGAAGCACCAAAGCACTGGCGGAACAAAAAAAAAATTGAAGGGAAGACGGGTGATTAGCCATCAACGAGGACTAAGATAAAACAGCATCGACACCGCAGAGTCGTCAAAAGACGCATGTTTCTCAGAAGAAATGGTAATCTCTTCAACCTCAAAAGAAGAAATTGGTTTCTCGCGAAAAAACAAAGTAAGAAAAGGAACGAGGAAGAAAACCAACACTACAAGCCATAAAAGACCCAATGGCCAAGCCTCAAGTACGCAAAGGAACAACAAGGGAGAACGAATGGAAGAGAGGAAGAGCGCTGGTAAAGGAAACGATGTATTACAAACTGAGGTAACCAGGAATTACAACAACCGAAGAACCAAAAAAAACAAATTACAAATAGTCCTAAAGTCGACTAAGTCGTGGTTTCCGAAGAAAATAAAAACTGACTAGAAAGCGCCATGGGGCTATTCTATTCTCAGATCCACACGGGGTGAAAGAAATGGACTTTGCCGACAGACATCTTCCGGCTCGGAAGGAACATAGACTAATGTCTGCCTCTTTTGGACAGTTTTTTGCCAAACAGGAACCGCAGGGGGTGTAGTAGTAGTAGCACAAAGTTTAGGAGGTGGCAAGGGTAGTTTAGAAAACTCAAAACGCTTCATAAAAAGACGTTGTGTGTTGTTAGGATTGGTGGTAAAAAGTCAACGGCAGAAAAGGAAACATTATGGGTTGTCAGAATATCAACGGTAGGAAAAGAAATAGATAAAGAGACAGAGGCAGATAAAATTTCATCGACGTTAGATGAAGGACCAGCAATATCACAGTTAGCAATAGGAATAGGAGCAGAATCCGATAACACTTCAACCATATTACATAAAGGAACAGAATCGGGTAGAAGTTCATCAACGTTACAAGAACAAACAGTAACAAGTAGAGCTTCGCCAATGTTAGATAAAGGAGTAGAATGAAGTTTATCAACATGAAAGAAAGGAGCAGCATCAAGCAAGACTTTATTACTGTTAGCCAACAGGGTAGGATCAGACAAAACTTCAGCCACAATAGGAACTGATTCCTTAACAATAGTAGATAACGAAACATGATCAGATAAAACTTTGACGACAGCAACAGGCATTATAGCTACGGGTTTCCTAACTTCAACAGGACCTCCTCTACCCGTATTAGAGGTTATCGTCACTTTAGCTACAGCTGTTATTGCAGGCACGACAAAAATTTCTTGAGTAGACCCATTTAAAAAAGGAGGAACATGTAAAATTTTGACAGCAACAGCATCAGACATTAAAAATACAGGTTCATGAACTTCAACAGGACCTTCGCTGACTAAATTAGAAGTTATCGTCACTTCAGCGACATTTGTGTTTGCAGACACGTGTGGTGGTTCCAGACTCGAAGACAATGAGTGGGGTAGAGGGAGAGAGGGTCAGTCGGGGAATGGACGTGTGCGAGGGTAGATGCTAAAGGGCTTCGTCCGGGCAGCGTTAGTTGATAGTAGCATATTGATTGTTTCTATAATAATTGGTGCGACTACAACACAATCCGGTGTTTTAGGTACTTTGTGTTTTTATACTCGTTGATATTTAATGTAGAAGCTTGTTTTTGTACACGTTATATGGTTTATAGCATTAAATTTGTATTCGAATTCTGTTTTTATTTGCACGTGCCACTGATAAAGAGCCCACCTGAGATTTCAATTACAGCAACAACAGTTTCAACCTCTTCACACGACAGAAGTTTCTTAGGTAGAATCGTTTAAGAAAGCGGGAACAAACTTTTGAGAAGCGTAGCTGCAAGTCACTAATTCGAAGTATGGGTTGCAATGGTGGTGAAGGTATAGTTTAGGGCGAGAGTAAATAAGTAGGGCGAGCAAAAAGAGGAGTAAAATAGGATGTAGAACTAGAAACGGAAGAAAGTTTGTTCGAAGCTACATTTGCCGAAGAAGGGTATGTTTTGATAGTAGTAGCAGGATGATCCGGATGAGGCACAGAAGAGCACGTAGAGTTAGAGTCAGAAGAGATTAGGCACCTATAGGTGAAGATAGAATTTGAAGTATGGTTCGAAGACCTATTAGTAGTAAGATGACAGTGTGAACAGTTGTGGCGGTAACTCCCTTATGCCTGCAACCATAGCAATGGAGTACTTTAGGACGAGTACAACGTGTAGAAACATGACTAGGTTTGTCGCAATTAAAGCATATGACCTGACGAGTAGAAGTAGAATTAGGAAGAAGAACAGTAGAACGTACGGAAGAAGTATCGGATCTACCCGTAGGCGTAGGATAAATCTTAACAACTCGGTCATGTGAAGTAAAAGTATTTTCCTCAATAGCAGCAGACTTATAAGTAAAATCCGGGGTTCAAAATGTTTAATCAGTAAATTAGACAACGACTTCCAGTCAGAAAACCTATGCCGGTTACCACGATACCAAAGTAACGCTTTAGCCTCGAACAATTCCACTGCAGACTCAAATAACTGCAATTCTGACACATTTAGAATTCGTCGGAGTTTTTAGACCCGTCCCAAAAAATCATGTACGGTAAGAGTATTTGGGTCACCAGAAAATTTTAAATTCCACTTTCACACAGGAAGACTTTGGTGGGAAGCCGAAAAAGGAGTAGTGACTGACTTAGGCACTGTAGCAGAGGCTGATTCCGGTTCAGCAGTGACAATATGTTGGTCTTGACTAGGTGATACGGAATTATCGGCCAGAATCTTTGCCGGTTCTAATTTCAAACATTTGTCCTGTAGCTCTTGTAAGGAGCGGACGGTAGGCAAATGGTCTCGATAGAATGGAGCGAGGTTACGAAGCAAATCGGACAATTGATCATCTTCACTAAAAGAACCATAGTTCCCAAACAGATCCGTCATTCACGCGAAATAGTAATGCCTTCGGATAACTTCTGCCGTCTCTTACAGATCATATTAAACACCACCAACCAATGATTAGTCATTTTGAATCAGAATAAAAAAGACATTGGGAGAAGGTAACTAAATAAAGCCTAACCGTAACTCAATAAGAGCTCAAGAAAACAAAATTATTGCGTATACACAATAATTTAAAACATCCGACGGATAAGCTTCAGGAACACCAATAGGAGCGAAACAACAAAATAGAAATTAGGATAGGGCGCCAGCGTCTTCAACGGATTAGAATTATCGGCGCAAACACCATTCCGATAACCCGAAATTAGCCAACCAATGATATTTAGCGATCAAAGAAGAAAACCAAACTAAAATTTAAGAAGAACCCACACAAAAAAATAAAGCAAATTGGTCCCCATATGAGGGACACCAAAGAGCCGAAAGAAAAAATAAATAACAGTCCAAACGTAAATGAAGAAAAGAAATAAGTAGTATCAGACCGAAAAATGCGATAACCTGAAATTAGCCAACCAATAATATTTAGCGGTCAAGGAAGAAAACCAAACTAAAATTTGAAAAAAACTAGGAGACGAAAGAAAAAATAAATAACAGTCCGAACGTAAAGGAAGAAAAAAAATAAGTAGTATCAGACCGAAAAATGCGATAACCTGAAATTAGCCAACCAATAATATTTAGCGATTAAGGAAGAAAACCAAACTAAAATTTAAGAAGAACGCGCACAAAAAAAAATAAAGCAAATCTATTTTCATATGAGGGACACCAAACAGCCAAAAGCAAAAATAAATAACAGTCCGAACGTAAAGGAAGAAAAGAAATAATTAGTATCAGACCGAAAAATGCGATAACCTAAAATTAGCCAACCAATAATATTTAGCGATCAAGGAAGAAAACCAAACTAAAATTTAAGAAAAACTAGGAGACGAAAGAAAAAATAAATAACAGTCCGAACGTAAAGGAAGAAAAGAAATAAGTAGTATCAGACCGAAAAATGCGATAACCTGAAATTAGCCAACCAATAATATTTAGCGATTAAGGAAGAAAACCAAACTAAAATTTAAGAAGAACGCACACAAAAAAAAATAAAGCAAATCTATCCCCATAGGAGGGACACCAAACAGCCAAAAGCAAAAATAAATAACAGTTCATACGTAAAGGAAGAAAAGAAATAAGTAGTATCAGACCGAGAAATGCGATAACCTGAAATTAGCCAACCAATAATATTTAACGATCAAGAAAGAAAACCAAACTAAAATTTAAGAAAAACCCACAAAAAAAATAAAGCAAATCGATCTCCATATGAGGGACACCTAGGAAACAAAAGAAAAAATAAATAACAGTCCGAACGTAAAGGAAGAAAAGAAATAAGTAGTATCAGACCGAAAAATGGGGGTCATGTCGGAAATTAGGCAGTAACAACAAAAAAAATCGGAGCAAACGTTACTCAAACAAAATCAGAGCTACAGCTATACGAAAACCAAAACCGAAGCAAACATTACCCAAGACAAAGTCGGGGCCAAAAATTACCCAAAACAAACTCGGGCTCCACGCCAGGGTGACAAAATTTACGCCACATTGTGAAACGTACGTGTCAAACAGAAATAAAAAGGATACTTAAAGTGAGGACACGCACGAACCACGATTACAAAGTAGAACACAAGAAGCGTAGAAATACCAGGCTAACTACCAATGCGGAGAGGGGGGATTCCCAACAACACAAAAAAATACATCGTCATGGATTTTCTATTTACAATAAAAATTAATTAAAATAGAATTCGGTTTGAATCAACAAAAAAATAACTAAATAGTTATATGACAGAAACAAATTTTAAGAATTTCGTTTGTCATGTACAATTTATTAATAAAAGAAAGAAAAGAACAATTACTGTTTATACTTGCTCATAACACCAGAGTGTTAAAGTAAAAAAAAAGATTTACGGTAAAACAAATTCTAATAATCATGCAGTAAAGTACTATGGAGCACCAGCGACGCACGAACATCAAAAGTAGGAAGAAAAGAGGTGCTCCCGATATATGGGAAGACTCATACAACATACCTCCAAGTGTCAGGATATTATCGTGTGCCCATTGCATACACGGAGGTGAATCAGGGAAGCGCCAGGGTGCTGGTGTCCAGATGTAGTGTCACCACGGTCAACAGATGTTGAGCGCTGCGACACTCACTGCAACAGCAAAACATATCAGCGCAGATTATTCTACATAAGAAGAAAGAGAGTCTTACTCGTATTAATAAATCAGGAGCACTTACCGATACACCCAAAATCTACACTTCTTATAAAGAAAAAACGTGCATTGCTCTTGGAGTAATAGAACGAGTAGTTTAGAAAAATACATATGAGGACGAACTGCATAATCAAATTGAAATTGTTTTAAATAACAAGATAACAAGATTAGAAAACTCGACCCAAGCTTTATCAAATAATACAATACACTATTTCAACGAGTCTTTCGGTCGTAGCAGTATAAGGATTAATTTTACTCTATAGTAATGTGTAGCAAGTTAAAGAATACTCAAAACAAGGTGTCAACTATATAATTTATAGCGTAAACTCGTCGTTTTAGAGTAAATAGATTGAAATTGAAAATTATTCACAGGTAAAATATATAGGATGTTATTGACGTATAGAAGAGTAGAAACGGAATCAATGTGGTTTTTAATTCATCGACCGTAAATGAACGTAACACAGGATAAACAACTATTGTTGAATATCCATTAGCTCAGTGTTTGGGATATTTTATGTTATTGTCGTATGGTTCTTCTTCTATCCCTTTAGCTCGTTCCTTTTTGAAAAATAAAAAAATTGATGAGAACATTTATTTCAGCAATTAACGACTACCGCATATGGCATTATGGAGGCCAAACAGCTACAATTACGGCTAATAAAGCCTTGAAGATATTCTCTCCAGCAACGTGCTTGAGCCATAAAAATGCTGTCAAGTGCGACTCCAAATAATCGTGTAGTGCCTCGCTGTCTTTTGTTTTGTGATTTAGGGGATCCCCACATGCGTTCAAACGTTGAGAGTGAACTCCGGTTGTTGGGTCAACAAAGTTGTACTTAATAATCAAAACCTGCTTTCTCGAATTCTTGAGTCTCACCAACTATCTGAGTAGATTGTGGTTCCTTTCTTAATATGTTTTTTGAAATCACTCCTTTATTCGAGTTTTTGCGTTTCTGTCAGGAACGTGAACAAGAAAGCGCTCATTAGTCTCGCGGCGGATCATTTCAACCAATGATTAATTTTTTTTTAACTATACATTGGCCATTTGCCCAACCTAGTGGTACATTCTATTATCTTGATATTTATGAACCCTTGTTCCTGACGTCGTCTAAAAGTAGTATAATTGGATGTGGTGTATATAAGCTGCCGTGTTTTCTGTGAGTGGGGTTTCATGGTGTGTAATGAAAAAAGATTTTCTACTGTAGATAGTGGGTGTAGTTACAGCTACAGATTCATAATTAGTGGTTTGGATGTTAGGATCTCAATTAGGAATCGGTTAAATTCTTGCGGGTAATATGTGACTACGAAATTGAGGTTAGAAAGAGGGGACTATGGGTTTAGATTAATGCTGATTTGGAAATTTAATTGAATATGTGATATCAAAGAGCAGGAGTGGATGAAGTGTATAAGTGTGTCTCCAAGAATTGGTTGTTGCAAGGACAGTGGGGAAATGCAATAGCGTGAAATTGTTTTAAGGCGAAAATACAAAACCAGACTAGAGAAAGCAGGAAACAGAAATACAAAGCCATAAAAAGAAAAATTATTTGAAGATTCAGGAAAGCAAAAGAACAACGGTTCGATGAAAGGTGTAAAGAGATACAAACTAAAATGGAAATAAAAAAGACTGACGAAGCATACAAACTAATGAGAACGAATTTTAGGGATTTAAAAACGTATAGCAGAATGTAAGAAGCGCGGGAGGAGACTTTATTATAGAAAATGTAGAGAAAATAGCCATTCCGAAAGAAACTGCACCTTGAAGAAGTTCTAGATAACTAGAACAGGTGGAACGGATTCCGCGTTCCAGTGGTTTAAAGAGCCAAACTACAGGTTCAACCAAATTAGTAGGGTCTTTAGTGAGGAACCAGACTAAGACAGGTCCCCGAAAGAGGGCAGCAGATCTTTGGGTACTTAGATTGGCAGAGACCATAGGGGCCGGTATGGTATTCTAAGACACACTACCGCGATGTGGAAGGCAACGGGAGACTACCACATTATCTCCCAAGTACAAAGCGTACTTAAATTGTATTTAATATGAAGGCATCCTCTGAGGTAAAAGATTCCGGAGGTAAAATAGTCCCCATTCGAATCTCCGGTAGGGGACTACTTCGGAGGATGTGATCGGAAAACTTAGAAAAAGAATCGGAAACATTCTGCGAGTCGGAGCGTGGAATGTCAGAAGCATGAAGCAAGTAGGTAAG
Organism: Platerodrilus igneus; assembly: GCA_036346225.1. NCBI lineage: Eukaryota > Metazoa > Arthropoda > Insecta > Coleoptera > Lycidae > Platerodrilus > Platerodrilus igneus. The sequence continues at coordinate 5,043,997 of JARFIW010000830.1, forward strand.
CTAGAGAACTTAAAAATTGAAATGGATGGGTTAGCACTAGGCATAGTAGGGATTAGCAAATTTCGGTGGCCAAAGGCGGGGGATTTTTGGAGTGGAGACCTTAGGGTAATTCATACAGGATCAAGCAAGGAAATTCTGGTGTGGGGACAGTTAAGCGAAAAATGGTAGGACACTGTGTAGAAAGCTACTTACAGAAGAACGATAGAGTACTCATGGTTAGATTAGAATCTAAACCAGTAAATACAGTAATAATACAAAGTTTACATGCCTACCTCCAGCCACAGTGAGAAAGAGGTAGAAGCAATCTACAAAGATATCGAAGACATACTTGGATACGTAAAAGGACATGAAATTTAATAACTACGAGAGATTTTAATGCAGTGGTAGATGAGGGTATGGAAGGAACGGTAGTAGATTTATTTGGTTTAGGCACGAGAAATGACAGGGGAAATAGGTTGGTAGAATTCTGCGACAAAAACAATTTAACAAACACATTATTTCAACATCATGCTAGAAGACGATACACGTGGAAGATGCCAGGGGATATAGGAAATAGATTACATTCTTATTAGACAACGGTTTAGGAATCAAGTAAAAGAGTGTATAAGCTATCCAGAACAGATATAGACACTGACCACAACATCATAATTATGAAGGCCACTTTTAAATTTAAAAATTTGAAAAAAAGAAATGAAAAAAGGTACTTTGACTTTGAGAAATTAAAAGATAAAGATATTCACGAAAGATTTGAAAGAAGTCAAATAAATTGCTGAAAGATATCGGGAAAATTATAACTTGGCTTATTACTTGAGTCCAATGACTGGGAAACTATTATCTCCATGCACTCGATATACCATTGTTGTTCAGGTCTCACAATTCACTATCAGCACCCAATTCGTACATGACAACCACCGCGATTAACGTCGAATTTTTTGTGCACACCTTACCATTTCGTTTTTCTATCTGACAGTTCTCGTCTTTTTTAATTTATGTCATCGGCGTAGGTGACTAAGATATAAATAAAAATGGAAATTAAATATGAACTTAGAGCGGTCAACAGGACGGCTCGGCAAATGGTCAAAAATGAAAACCAGAACGAACGAACAATGCTGGATTAACTTCAATCGAGCAAGATGTATGTAATGGTTCGCTAAATAAGCAAGATTTAATAAAAGATTTTGCTCAAAATGAAGATAGACAAAAAACTTTTTTGTAAAAACTATTATTCTGTTTAGTTTGTTCATTTTCAGTGTTGTTTTTTTTAATGTAGACGCATGCACAATGTTAATTCCTTCTTCCTGCAACGCTTAATTCCACAGGTTTCCAGTAAAGTATGTAGCGTTATCGCTAAGAATCTTTTTGGTTTCCATATTTCAATAAAATATTTACTTTTCAAACAACGCAAAATATTTCGTGAAGTCCCTTTCCGGAGTGAATATAAACTCACGTGTTTACTCAAACTATCCGTAACAACTAAAATCTGCATAGCTTCACCTCGACCTTTTGAAAGAGGTCCAATTAAATCAACAGACGCCAATACATTTATATCGCTTGGCACAATATTATGAATTTCTCCGTAACAACCTGCGCTGGGTTAGGATTTTTGGCATAGCTCCCAACTAACAACCAACCTTTTATCGTTCTGCGCATTTTTAAGAAGTAATAGTATTTAGCCAAATACTGAAAACATTTTTCGGCTCCGAAGTGACCATGCCCTTCGTGCTCCTCTAAAACTAATGCAACTATCGTCAGTTGTGGAACCACTAACTTATAGTTTAGATCACCCAGAGAACCCTTTTTGAACTACAAACCCTCAAAAACAACAAACCACTCCTTAAACCTTTTTGATGTCCTCCGATCAATCCCCAATGCTGCTTCCACCTTCTGACACAACGCATCCCTAGTCTGTTCTCCTAAAATTTTCTTAAAACGTTCTTTTACTAACTTTGTCCATTCTCCCTGATTTATTGCAAAAATACCTATGTGCGACCTATCAGATATCCCTACAGTCTTCTTTTCCTCCTGAGTCCCTACCGGAATTCGTGACAAGATATCTGCAACCACATTTTCGACACCCTTACAGTGTTCTACTTCAAATGAATATACCTGAATGAACAAGACCCATCTCATAACAATTCAAATTAATTAACTTAAGGGTAAGGACGGTTACTACGGCAAATGGTCACAAATGAAAATCCCATGTTGACGAACGAACAATGCTGCCTTACATCTTCATACTCTGAGCCAAGATGATATGTACATGGTTCGCTAAATCAAGCAATTTTAATAAAAGATGTTCTGCATCACATAATTTGAAAGATAGACAAACCCATACTTTTTGTAAAATCTACTTATATAAACTGTTTAGTTTGTTCATGTACTTCATGTGTCTGTAAAATGTTTTAACTGTATGAACGCATGCACAATGTCCTACATTCCTTCCTTCCTGCAACGCTTAATTCCACAAGGTTTCAGTAAAGTATGTAGCGTTATCGCTAAGAATCTTCTGGTTTCCATATTTCAATAAAAGATGATTCTACTTTTCAGAGCAATCGCAAAATATTTCGTGAAGTCCCTTTACCGGAAGTTAGAATATAATACTCACGTGTTTAGTGTCAAAGCTGATCCGTAACAACTGAAACTTCTCGCATAAGCTTGCACTTGCGACCTTCAGTTGAAAGAGTGTCCTCAATTTAAATACAATCGCAGACGACCAATACATTTCGATAATCGCTTGGCAACAATATTATGAATTTCGTAGCACGTAAACAACCTGCGCTGGGTTAGGAATTTGGCATAGCTCCTCAACTAACAACTTCCAACCATTTGATGCGATAATCTGCGACATGTTTAAGAAGTAATACGTATTGTAGCCAAATACTGAAAACCATATATTTCGGCTCGAAGTGACCATGCACCTTCCAGTGCTCCTCTAAAACTAATGCAACTATCGTCAGTTGTGGAACACACTAACTGTATAGTGAATTAGGATCACCCAGAGATACCTCTTTTGAACTACAAACCGGCTCTAGAACAACAAACCACTCCTTAAACCGTTTTTGATGTCGACAATCCACCAATGGACTTCACACCTTCTGACTACTGATGACGACCCATTCCCGTAGTCTGTCTCCTAATCTCTTCTTAAAACGTTCTCTTACTAACTGTGTCTCATTCTCGCTGATTTATGTGCAAATCACCTACTGGCGCGACCTATCAGATATCTCCTACAGTCTTCTGTACTCCTCCTGACGTCCCTTACCCGTGAATTCGTGACTAAGACTATCTGCAGACCACATTTCGACACCTTACAGTGTTCTACTTCAAATAGAATATACCTTTGAATGATCACAACCTCCATTCTTCATTTCTAACAATTCACAACTTGAGCACCTTTCAATAGTTATTAAGGCTTTCACTAGTCAGTCTACTATACGTCAAATTTAAGTCTACCCAATAATAAGTTCCCACTGTTTGAACAGCACGACAACTAGCCTACATCTTCTCTTCTGTTACCATATAATTCTAGTTCTCTAGCACCTTTCAACATGTCTACTATAATAATAGATGACTAGCTCTTGTATCACCATCAATTTGGTTTAAAGATACACAGCTCCTATACTCCATACACTGAAATATCAGTACTTATACTAAAAACGTTTATTTGGAATCACCGGATGACACCTTGCATCGTGACTGTCACTGTTATTAACTTGAGTTGAACGTCTTGACTCTGCTGACTAGTCTGCGCCATTTCCAGGTAGTTAGTCCTTCGTGCAATAGTTTTAATAAATGCTGTCTCAGCAACCACATTCCTCACAGAACCTTCTGTTATAATTCTTGCTAATCCGAGAAACGACCGAGTTCCTATTATATTTCGGGCATTCGAAATTCTGAATTATGCCGTAACCGAATTCTGGATTCATTACTAACTTTCTTAGGTCGTCATCACTCTAATTGCTGACTTCTAGAATGAAACCTATCCTCTATCTCCTTGTTCACAGTATGGCATTTGCGTATCCATTTTCCAAGGTTAAACCTGCTAACCTTCAATTTTTCAAAACAATGCACGCAGATGACCAAAATGTCGACATACCTCCTAACAAATTATGCAACGTACGTAAGCATCAAAAGCATCCACCTCCGCCCCAGATTATGAGACGAATCTGCCTCTCTCATGAATCAAAACTTCCAACAGATGTGGATAATCCACATGGTAATACGTTGACCATACGTACGGTAATCCTCCTCAAAAGAAAAGCCGTATATGCTTGCGGTTGCTCAATGGTTTCGATTGGCACCTTTAGCACAGTAAACTTTGCCGTTAGGTCTAGGGTGGATTTCACAATCCACTGATATCGGCGTCAAACACAAATTCTGACTCACTAGGAATTGCGAGGGACCACATGATGCTTGACCATTCTTTTACTTAAAAATACGAGCATCCTAACACACTCGCACACTTCCGGTTTTTAGCTCCACAACCACCAATGGACTCACAATTCGGTTTGGACTTATACTGATAAGACTCCCCTTCGACCCACTGCTTCCCGTATCTGCCGTCTAGCATCATCACCGTATGCGTGTGGGCTAATTGACAGGCATAACTCCTCCCTAGATAAAAGGCTGTCTCATTCCGCAATCATAAATTTTACATTGTTGATAATGCAATGATTCACACAACCTCTGGCACGTGTCTTGAAATCATAATTTCTTTGAAATAATTCTGAACACTAATAATTCTGCTAACTCACTTCGCTCATCCCTTTTAACCTTTCTGATACTTTGATATTACAATTCACTAACAGCCATCTTCAAGAAAATGAGTTCTCGTATCAAACCTTTAACGTCGTAAACTCGCCACTCAAATTCAGAGTTCCATTTTGAGGCACCATACACTTTCCGGCAACTCCTCACTAATGTCTCTCATTGAGGTACGCTATGACATACATTTAAACTTAAGCTGACCTTATGACAAGTGTTATTATGAATTTTCCTTCTATGTCTACCTTCCTCAAAATTTAATAGTTACCGAAAATTGGTTTAAACGAATCACACACTAAAAGTGCTTTCCTTACTAGCATCAATTCGAGGACTAAGGTTAAGAAAACCGTTCCCTAATCTGACTGTCCTTTATTCTTGAGTGCTCATGCACGCGTTCCTCCTGATGAAACCGGTAACTTTGTAATTCTAGTTCCTTGTTCCAAAATTTGTTGTTAAAATTCTGTACTAACACAGCTCATCAGTACGCTCCGAAATACAACTAAGAATATCAACCTGAAAACGGTACACTAATGTTGTGCGGTAATATGACCGGATGAACACCTACTGCATTTATTTCACTTTCAATTAACAAATCTGAGTGACTGTCATTGAACAGGTATATTGCTGCGCCATATTAGCATTAGCCGTGGCGAATCGTGATCTAACATTTCTGAATCGACTGCCTGTCTCCTACAACATAGATACCCACAAATTGCCTCTGACATAGTGTGATGCATTTCTGTGTAATTCCAGACCAATGTACTATGTATAATTCGATAGCTTCCCAAACGTACGTTCTAAATGTATGCCAGACCGAGACCGATTCTGGATGAAATGAAAATAAAAGAAATACACCTATTTAAAACCCATTTATTAACTCGGTAATTAAACATTACCCTAAATAATGCCACGGTGTCAAACTATGATAAGAAATTAACAGATAACAATATTTAATATCACCGTGGTCTAACAACAATTACTTCAAGTCCTAAATTCTACTCAATTAAAGATGTAACTTTTATGTAAACAAAAGTTCACGTGTTTCATGTGATCTAACAAAATAAACAAAACTTCGAATAGATAAAAAACATTATTATTACTAATAAAACATGCCATTCAGGGCACAAATTGTCTAAATCTAAACAAATAAGGTAAGTGCACGCGCCTTAAGTATACCCACCCAGAAATTCACAGTCACCCGGTTCGACCGTGGATTTTGCCAGCTGTCCATGTCCACGTACAGTAACTTTATGTGAGATAAAATTATTAGGTTTAGGAATTCTCCTTTTTACCAACATCTTCAAGTTAGTTTATATTGTGATAATAAATGCAGACACACTACGGCCTGCAACTGCGTGCTTGTATACCACAGCCGTAATAAATGCACGTAATTTATGGAATTTCGTCCTATAACTTGGCTTGTTACCTGAGTCCAATGACTGGCAGACTTTTATCTCTATGCACTCGATGTACCATTGTCGTTCAGGTCTCACAATCCACTATCAGCACCCAGTTCGTACATGAAAACCACCGCGATTAATGTCCAATTTTTTGTGCACACCTTATCATTTCGTTTTTCTATCTGACAGTTTCGTCTTTTTTAATTTATGTCATCGGCGTAAGTGACTAAGATATAAATAATAAGAGAAATTAAATATCAACTTAGAGCGGTCAACAGGACGACTCGGCAAATGGTCAAAAATGAAAACTAGAAAGATCGAACAATGCAGATTAACGTCAATCGAGCAAGATGTATGTGATGGTTCACAAAATACGCAAGATTTAATAAACGAGTTTGCTCAAAATAAAGCTAGACAAACAATTTTTTTGTAAAAATTATTATTCTGTTTAATTTGTTCATTTTCAATGTTGCTTTTTAAATTATTTTTTCATTGTAATGTCTTTGTCTTTATTGTTTTGTTTTTATTTTTGTAATATACTGTTTCAAGTAAAAAATATCTTTACAAATGTGCGTTACTTTACTATTAAAATATGAATTGTCTTTGGTAGATGACAAAATTCTTACTGCATCCTGGTATCAGCATAACCTGGCACGACCCTAAACATCTCAGTATAAACGATAAAGTACAAAAAAGAGATGAAATTATTACATGAAGTTTCTCTTAGCCTCAGGCTTTCCTGCTTTTAAAAGCATCCAATCTATATAACAATATAATTAATGCGTTTATTAAACCTATTTTTTACAAGTATTATGTAAAGACTATTATTTATCTATTTTACAGAAGTGTGAAACATAAATTAGTTTAAATGGGTTCACATCCTAAACTTTCATCATCAGCATCCGTCATCCTCTGATAATAAGTAACAGTATTATCAACTCGTATAATTTGATCTTGAACCTCGTCTATAAAGATTTCTTTCTCAACATACTCCTTTTCAATTTTCTTAATATGCAAACATACTTTTCTCCACTCTTAATGTTACGGGGCCTGAAAGATTGCTATCTTGATCTAAGTCGAAGTAAAGGGTGTGGGATTTGCGAAGGACCACCCTGTGTTCAGGGAAATGAAAAACTTAATGAAAAAATAATATTGTTAGATTTTAATGTATGAATAAAATATACAGAAAGCAATGAGTTACAATGACCATAATTATTATTATTATATTTTATATTTTGGTGGTCAGCAGCGTTTTTAGTAAGTTTTATTAAGACACGATGGTCCCTACAAAATTTGTTCCGCAATCGCTAAAAATAAGATTGCATCTACCGCGGCGAGCGATAAACCGGCGCAAGGCTGCCAAAAAGGCATCTGTAGTTAAGTCTGATACAAGTTCGATATGTACCGCTTTAGTAGCAAAGCATACGAACAAGCATATGTAGGCCTTTAAAGTTTTCGCATTTCGTAAACGACTGGATTTAATGGTCAGTGGACCCGCATAGTCGGTGCCAATACAACTAAACGGTTTCAATTGATTGATTCTATATTTTGGTAAATCGCCCATAGGTGGCATTACCGTTTTAGGACAGGCATGAAAGCATTGATAACACGATGCTAAATAATGGCGGATTGCATTTTTGAAGAAATTATCCAAAACTGCTGCTGCAAAAGGTATTGTGTAGTGTTAATGCCCGGATTGAAAAACCTTTGATGAATTTGCATAATTAATAATTCCGTGATACGGTGTCGTTTAGGTAATAAAGCTGAGTGTTTTTCGGAATATGGGAGTGTGGAGTGACCTAACCTTCCTCCTACTGTTAGAATGCCCTCGGAATCAACAAATGGAGAGAGTTTGCGAAAAGATTTGGCAAGTTTAGCTTTAGTGGCAATAGCACGTATTTCTTTCTCAAAAGAAGTACGTGTTTGACTATAACTTTAAGAGCATTATGCATTTCTTCTTCTGTAATCGAACCTTTGATGCAATCTTTGAAAATTTTACCTAAACGAAAACAGTAGGCAATGGAGGACAACCGTATTAAAAGGCTATCAATAGTGTTTTCTTCATTTTGAATTACTAAACCGAGTTTTCTTTTTCTGAATTGACAAGTGATTGCACAGATTCTTTAACGGGCTCTGTCGGCCAGTGTTCATGTGGTAAACTAAGTCAAGGAGGCCCCGCCCACCAAAGCGCGCATGACAATAACTCGCCAGGCAATAAACCACGAGATCCTGGATCCGCTGGGTTGTCTTTGGACCTGACATGGCGCCAAGCACTAGCAGAAATAGTTTCTTGGATTTGACTCACTCGGTTGGCTATCAAGGATTTCCAATTATACGGATGTGAACGGACCTATTAAAGAGTAACCATCGAGTCGCTCCAGGCAAAAATATAAGTTATTGTAAAATAGTTATTGTAGGTTTCAGAAACAAATTTTACCAAGTTTGATAGTAATACGACAGCGCACAATTCGAGTCTTGGTATCGAAAGACGTTTTGTAGGTGCAACCTTAGTTTTGGATACCACCAACTGGCAAGATATTTCGCCACTAAGGGTGACAGATCTTAGATAAACAACGCATGCATAATTCACCTCACTAGCATCGCAAAACGCGTGTAGCTGACAAGAAGTTGAAACGCTGTTAGTTAACGATCGTTGTATTTTTAGCAAAGATAACAATGGAAGTTCTTGTTGGAACTGTTGCCATTGTATACAGATTTCGTTTGGAGGAGTTTCATCTTAACCTAATTCTAATAACCATAAATGCTGAATAAGTCTTTTAGCAAAAAGGGTTACAGGACCTAAAAATCCTAATGGGTCACATATTTTCGCTGCTTCGGATAATATAGCGCGTTTGGTAGATGGGGTATTTAATGCCACAACTGTATTGAGCTGATAAGTTGCAGTGGCACATTCGGAGAAAATCTCCACAAAATTAGCTGATATTTTTTATGAGTTTCTGAAACAGATATTTTACGGAATATTTGTTTTACATCGCAAGTAAATACATATGGATGTATTCGAAAACGCATTAAAACAGAAGTAATTTCATTCTGTAATTTTGGGCCCACTAACTGGGTATCGTTTAAATACAGATCGTTTAACGCCTTGGCCGAAGCGTCAAACACAACACGAAGTTTTTGATTTCCATTTTCGTTTTTAAATACTGGATGTGTGGAATAAAATAATGTTCATTAGAAACGGGTGATGTTGTCAACAACGTCATATGACCCGCTTGTAGGTAATCTTGAATAAATTCACAATCATTTTACGCAATTCTGGCTGTTTAGTTAGTCTGTTTTCGAGTGAGAATAATCGTTTAGCTGCTACGGATGGTGAGTTTTTGAATGAGGGACAATCTACCTTGAAGGGTAAGTTTACACAAAAACGACCACTAGGGCTACGAGTATGTGTAGTTTTAAATATATTATCAGCCATTTTCTCGTCCTTAGATATATCACTTCTTCCCAAAATCGCTTTAAGGTTGTATTAATAGAAATAATAGATTGATCAGCAGAAACAAAAAAGGATTGCACCGCAGGGAGCGATTGAGTTCTTGTAGCAGGACTAATTAATGCCCAACCAAAGACGGTATTAATTGCTGAGGGTTGCTGGGGTCCGCCTTGTATTAAACCGGTATCTATTATCAAAGGATATATGTCTGCCCCAAGAAGCATATCTATTGAAGCCGGAGTATGCCAGTCAGGATCAGCTAGCTGCAATCCAGACAAATGTTTCCACGAAGTACACAACTTGGTAGTAGTAGCTTGACTTCCAGGATCAAGTAGCGCACGTATCAGATAGAAATTGCCGAACGCATCCTTTATTTCGATTTTTTCCGTGGATAATAAAACAGCGGCCATTTCGAATGGACCTGCACCTTGCCGAAGTTCTAAATTACTAGAACAGGTGAAATGGCTTGCGTGTTCTAATGAGCTAAAGAGCCAAACTACAGGTCCAACCAAAGTAGTAGTGTCGTTAGTGAGGAACCAGACTAAGACAGGTCCCCGAAAGAGGGCAGCGGCTCTTTCGGTACTTAGATTGGCAGATACCATAGGGGTCGGTATGGCAGTCAAAGACGCACTACCGCGATGTGGAAGGCAACGGGAAACCACCACATTATCTCCCAAGTACACAGCGTACTTAAATTGTTACAAACATGATGGCATTCTCTGGGGTAAAAGATTCCGGAGTTAAAATAGTCCCCCATTCGGATGTCCGGGAGGGGACTACTTCGAGGATGCGATCGGAAAGTTAAAAATAAGAGTCGAGAACATTCTGCGAGTCGGAGCGTGGAATGTTAGAAGTATGAAGCAAGTAGGTAAGTTAGAGAACCTAAAAATCGAAATGAATAGGTTTTCACTAGACATAGTAGGGATCAGCGAAGTTCGGTGGCCAGAGGCGGGGATTTTTGGAGTGGAGACTTCAGAGTAATTCATACAGGAGCAGAGGAAGGAAATTTGGGTGTGGGGATAGTTATGCGGAAAAAGATAGGATACTGTGTAGAAAATTACTTACAAAAGAACGAAAGAGTACTCATGGTTAGATTAGAATCTAATCCGTTAAACACAGTAATAATACAAGTATACATGCCCACCTCTAGCTACAGTGACGAAGAGGTAGAAGCCATCTACAAAGATATCGAAGACATATTAAAATACGTAAAAAGACAAGAAAATTTAATAATTACGGGGGATTTTAATGGCGTGGTAGGTGAGGGTAGGGAAGGAGCGGTAGTAGGTTTATTTGGTTTAGGCACGAAAAACGACAGGAGAAATAGGCTGATAGAATTTTGCGACAAGAACAATTTAATCATCACAAACACATTATTTCAACATCATGCTAGAAGACGATATACGTGGAAGATGCCAGGAGATATAGGAAGATATCAAATAGATTACATTCTTGTTAAACAACGGTTTAGGAATCAAGTAAAAGACTGTAGAAGCTACCCAGAAGCAGATATAGATACTGACCACAACATCGTAATTATGAAGGCCGCACTTAAATTTAAAAATCTGAAAAAAAGGAACGGAAAAAGGCACTTGGACTTAGAGAAACTAAAAGATAAAGATATTCAAGTAAGATTCGAAAAAAAGTCAAATGAATTGCTGAATGATATCGGGAAAATATCTGAAACTAAGGAAGTAGAAACAGAATAGAATAACATTAAATCCAGCCTAGACATGGCGGCCAGAGATATTCTGGGGTATACACAAAAAGAAAATAAAAACCTTGGATAACAAAGGATATCGTGAATTTAATAGAAGAAAGACGAAAATACAAAAATAAATCAGACGAAACAGGAAAACAGAGATACAAAGCCATAAAATGGGAAATTATTCGAAAATGCAGGAAAGCTAAAGAACAATGGATTGATGAAAAGTGCAAAGAGGTACAAACTAAGATGGAAATAGGAAAGACAGACGAAGCATACAAATTAATTAGAATGAATTTTAGGGATATAAAACCGTATAGCAAAAATATAAGGGACGCACAAGGAAACGTCATTATAGAAAACGTAGAGAAAGTGAGTAGATGGCAAGAATATATAGGGAATTTATATGCAGGAGAGGAACTAACTGCATTAGAACAGGAATCAGACATTGAAAATGATGACTTGGGATATCCTATACTTCGAGACGAGTTTGAATTAGCATTAAAGAGTCTGAAAAATGGTAAGGCGCCGGGTACAGATAAGGTGCAAGCAGAAACTCTAAAAGCCGCTGGACAAGCAGTAACAGAACGTCTCTTCCAACTTGTAAGCTATATGTATGAGACAGACGAGATGACCAAAGATTTCAAACGTAGCATCATAGTAACTATACCAAAAAAGAAAGGCGCGGATAGATGTGAAAATTTTCGAACAATAAGTTTGACAGCACACGTATCAAAAATATTAACTAGAATCGTGCAAAGACGAATGGAAAAACGAGCTAAAGAAATACTAGGAGAAGACCAATTTGGGTTTAGGCGAAACAGGGGAACACGAGAGGCTATTTTAGCTCTGAGAGTGATAATGGAGAAAACAATAGAAAAAGGGGAAAGCGTGTATAAAGGGTTTGTAGATCTGGAAAAAGCATTCGACAATGTAAATTGGAAAAAAATGTTTGAAATACTCAAAAAGATTGGAATGAGTTATAGGGATAGACGAATAGTACATAGCTTATACAAAGAGCAAACAGCAGTAATAGAATTAGAGCAGGAACGTAGTGAAGTAAACATTAGGAAAGGGGTGAGACATGGATGTGCCATATCCCCATTGATTTTTAACTTGTACATAGAAGAGGTAATGAATACTGTCAAATGCAGGAAGACATTTGGAATTACTATGCAGGGACAAAAAATTGATATGCTTAGATTTGCAGATGATATAGCGGTATTAGCGTCTAACAAAGAAGAGTTAGAAGCTTCTCTTAATGAAATGGAAACGGTTCTAACAGAGAGATACGGTATGAAAATTAACAAAACTAAAACTAAAGTTCTAGTTTGCAAAGGTTGGGAAAATAAATCAAAAACAAGAATACAAATGTGTAACACGAACTTACAAGAGGTTAAGGATTTCTGCTACCTAGGAAGCCAAATAACGCAAGATGGGAAAAGCACAAAAGATATAAAACAAAGATTAGCACAAGGTCGTGCTACATTCAACAAGAAAAAGCAGCTACTGTGCTCAAAGACCACAAACATAGAAACAAGGAAAAGATTGCTTAAAACATATGTGTGGAGCACAGCACTGTACGGCTGTGAAGCCTGGACAGTAAAAGAAGCGGACAAAAAAAAGGTAGAAGCCTTTGAAATGTGGTGCTACAGACGTATGATGAAGATATCATGGACAAACAAAGTTAAGAACGAAGAGGTGCTAAAATGGTAAGAGAAGAAAGAAATATGTGGAAAACGGTAAAAAATAGGAGAGATAGGATGATAGGCCACATACTACAGCATGAGGGAATAGTACGGAATATATTAGAAGCAGAGATAGGAAAAAAGAGAAGAAGAGGCAGACCTAGATTAGACTACTGCACACAGATAGTAAAAGATGTAAGCTGTAGAGGTTTCAGGGAGATGTGTAGGCTAGCCCAGAATAGAAATCAATGGAGGTACGCATCCAACCAATTCCAAGATGGATAAACTAATGACGAAAAGATAACTGTGCTTAAACATGATGATTATTATAAGTAACTACAAGAATTGGTTGGGCAATATTCTCGAATAATGTTAAGTGGGTGAAAGGATTTACTGGAAAACCATTATTTCGGCAAATGTCTAAGTGTTGGGGGATCTTGGTAGCCACAGGTTGCTTAACCTCCTTCACTGAATCTCGGTAAAATAGGGTATAACATTAGAAAACAATAGAAAGGGAACGAGCTGAATACACATGCTGTGTGATAATTTCAGGGAACTATGTAGGCTAGCTCAGAATATAAATAAGTGCAGGTACATGTCCAACCAGTTTTGAGACGGAAAACCTAATGACGAAAAAATAAGCGCAGATAAATCTGATGATTAGTATAAACAACTAGTTGTTGGTAGCAAAATACCTGCAACTAATATTGACTGTGCGAAAAGATAAATTCGAAAATACATTAAATCGCCAAATGGTTAAGTGTTGGGTGAACTTGGCAACCACAGGCTGCTTACCTCCCTTCACAACCATTGAAGGTCAGAGAAATATGGCATATAACTGTAAAACAATAGAAAGTGATCGAACTGCATCTAACAAGAAAGAACAGCGCCTATGAGGAAAGACAACAAACATAGAATAAGAAGAAAATTGTTGAAAGCATATGTGTGGAGCACAGCACAGTATGCCTATGAAATACGCAGTCTGAAACGCAGACAGAAAAACGGCAGCAGCCTTTTGAAATGCTGTGCTTCGGATGTATGAGGACGATAGTATGGACAGACAAAGATAATAACAAATAAGTTATAGAAATAGTAGGGGAACAAGGATATCTGGGGAAAAAGAGAAATAGTAGGGTGGAATACGTTCTAATGCATTTTTGGGGAACAGTATGTGATATATTACAAGCACAGATAGGAAAAAGAGGTAGATGTAGACCTAGATCAGACAGTTATAGATGCAAACTGTGCATATTTCAGGGAATTCTGTAGGTTAGTTCAGAATAGGGAACAATGATGGTACGGGTCTAACCAGTTCTAGGACTGAAGACCTAAAGATGATGAATAAAACAGTAACAGAATTAGTAGAATCAGATACTGATGAAAGAACTGTAGCAGGCAAAACCGGAGGCGGTTCATTATAAACAGCTATAACTAAACTATCTTGGCTTGCAGAACTTGTGTTTTTTGAAAAGTGCAACAACTTGTGATGGCGTTGATTGCAACTTTTGCAAGAAGATTTTGATTTACAATTTAAAGTTTTGTGATTACTCCGTAGACAGTTTATACATAAATTAGCATTTTTTGCAGTTTTATAACGATCAATAGGCGCTATGGACGAATATGTATTACACCGAAAAAGGCGACGATTTTGTTGACACACAATGCAATTCTCGTTAGTTGAGTCTACTGTAGATGTACTTGATTTGCTTACAGAGGCTACGTGAGAAGTTAGTTGAGAACGCGTATTTTGTGTTACTTGAGGGCGTTGATATGTCGCCGTTGTTTTAGATTGCCGTTGTGATACAATAGGATAAGCAACTGGCGAAGTACTTGCAATTTTTCTAACTCCGTGCATTGTCTGGACAAGAATCGTTTTAGAGTAACTAACGTAGGTATTTCGTTACCATTAATTTCTAATTCAAAACGTTTTCTGGAAGATGAATCAAGTTTGTCTAATAATAGATCCACCAAGATGAAATCCCAAGACGCAACATTAAATTGTAATGTTTCTAAAATAGCTAGATTTTCAGAAAAATTGTCAAGCAATTTCCGTAGTTCTTTCGAATTTTCTGTGCGAATAGCAGGATAATTTTTTATAGCATGCCAATGGGCTGTAGCTTGGCGGCGCACATTAGAATACCGTTCCACTAACGCATTGTAAGCGATGGGATACGCATTTGCAGTCAATGGAATAGATTTGATTAAGTTCAATGCGTCTCCAGTCAAAGATGTGACCAAATAATTATAGCGTTCTATATCAGATAAGGATGGATTATTGTGTACCAATGAATTGTATAAGTCAATATAGCTTTGCCAAAGTTTATATTGACCATTAAATGTTATTGGGGACAATGACGGTAAACGAATATTTGGATTAAATTGTTGAGTCATTGAATCCGAAAGAATCGTAGTGTTGGTAGGAATCACTAAAGTTTCATATTTTGTTAAAATTGAATAGTATTGGAAGTCCGCCGTTTTTCGAATTTCTTCATATACATCAATTTCCGATTCTGAAATTGCTGTAGTTACTGAAAGATATGCGTTTGTAAATTGTGCATACAAATCTTCAACAGATTTACATTTTACTTTGAACATAGGAATTAAGAGATTCATCGTTTTCTAAGGTTTGTAAAAGTTCAAATGTTTCTTTTAGACGAGCCTTTAATAAGTTTAAATTTGCAATGTCTGCGCGTTTTGCTCCAATTGCGTAGTATAAATTTTAAAAAGATTGCTTAATGCTACTTGTATTAATAAAACAATGCTCCTTTAGGAAATACGTACTTGTAATTAGATTGGAATTTCGAACAGTTTGAACTTATTAAATCGTTGACAAGACTGCGAAATCCATTAGTAAAAAGTAAGTAAATACATATAACACGAGCAAAGCTTTGATTTAATGTATTTATTCAAAGTAGTGAATTAGTATATTAAGAATTTTGTGAAACCCAATTTATTAAACTTACATAACCGGGTGCTTGGCAAGTTGTGCAAGACAACAAATTAAAGATTTGTTCATTACAAAATGTCTTGTCAGAGAACATAGTGGAATGATTATTTTTAACGCACTAAAGTGGCAGGTGCATCTATCTTAAAGTAAATAGCTTTTACCAAACAAATTGTGTCCCCTTTCAAACCCTTAAAGGGACAATCCACATCGTATTGAAATGCGAATGACAGGTTGAAAACTAATTTTCAACACAATAGTGAGTAATTTTAGTGTTAACAGAATCAGGCTCAGAAAGTCAGAACTATGGTCATTGTTTACTAAAGTAGCAAAGGGTGCTGAATAAAATTAGAAACTGTAAATCCAGAGAGCGGTCTAGACATGTGGCGGCGAAGGACAATGTTACGGGGCCTGAAAGATTGCTATCTTGATCTAAGCCGAAGTAAAGGGTGTGGGATTTGCGAAGGACCACCCTGTGTTCAGGGAAATGAAAGACTTAATGAAAAAATAATATTGTTAGATTTTAATGTATGAATAAAATATACAGAAAGCAATGAGTTACAATGACCGTAATTAAAGATTTGAATAACTGAAGTAGCTGCATGGTGCCAATAAATTGTGTTGCTCATTTGAATTTAATGGAAGCTATAAAGGAAATGCCGGTAATTTTGAGGGTAATAGACAGAGTGGCTTACTAACCTTGTATGCTGATTGGTGATGAGATTGGCATGTTGATTATCCTTATTGGGTATATTATATTACTCGTATCCGCAGCACTACTTGATTTAAAGTTTGTTCATGAATACTGGCACTATCACTATACTGTTTTTTTGATAGTTGTTACATGAAGCTTAATTAGCGGAACGTATCTTCAAGCGAAGCATATCATAAACAGCCGCAACCCTTTCGTGTGTTTGGGCTTTTATCCCTTAATCCTTCCATCTCCTCCGTTAAGGATTAAGCCTTAGGATGGGTTAGGAAGGTTTTTATTTGATGGTAGGAAAAAGGCGTGTTTAATGGCAAGCAGCTTTAATTAATAGTATATTATTCAACATACGGTAATGTAGGCAATAACTCACGCAGATGAAGTTTGCGGCACGAGCCGAAGGCGAGTGCCGTAATTCATCAAGTGAGTTATTGCCATTACCGTATGTTGAATACTATACTTTATCTACGACTATAAGCACATTAACAAGTTTTAATAAACACAAGTAATCAAGATTATTTTAAAAAAATTATAGTACAAATTTGTTTGACATTACGTAAATGTCAATGACCATGGCTACTTTGATATTTTTGGTAGGTAATTAAATAGAAATATAAGCTGGAAGCGTGGAGTTATTATAACTCACGATCATAACTCACGGTGTTTAATTATGAACACTATTACTTGTTCAAAAGTATATGAATAATGGTATTATAAGTAAATAGGAGTAGATAAAGTAAATAATAATAGGCAAATAAAATTACTAAAAACGATTAATATAAATAAGTGAAATGGGCACTAAATATTTAATGTTCTTTTTTTTGTTGTTTTTCGATAGTTACAAATGTTAACTAATAACACATGTACACAGCAGACTGCATATAACTTTTGTATTTATTGAGAGAATATAAACATATTATTTGAGTACAAAATAATGAAGTGCGTCATGCTTCCTAGCATACGACCTACACTCTGCAGAGCTAATTTAATACTGAAGGATGGTTGGTGCGTTAACCTTAGAACGGGTTGTAGACGGTACAGTTAACCAAAACAATTGCCACAACACAAACTGTTTCTTGTAAAATTAAATATAAAGCACTTAATATAAACAAGACCCCAAAAAGGAGGCACTTTTACCAAATATACGTGAGTTATAAGATAAATCTACAATGTTTGTTACATGCCGAAAATCGGCATGTAAACATTTCTAATTTTAGTTTTAAATTTGTAACTGAATTTGCGCCAATAATTTAAAAATAGACTTGTGCGTGCATTTCCGTCACTTCAGATAGTTGCGTCGGCGCCCGAGATTGCGCAGACGCGGAATGGGAAAGTAAGTGGTGATTTCCGTCACGTCATAGACTAGTCAACGAAACGTCGAACGGTGAAGTTCACCGGTGCATTTTTGTCTTTTTTTTCAGATATGTAGGTTTCCTGTCTCGTACCTGTTATCGTTCCTCTAACCTGTATCCCTTTAGCGTGCCGCTACAAGAGAGAAGACAACACCAATTTGACATCAACGGGGGCAAAGGACGACACACGTCCAAGAACGCCCAACTAACGCCACAATAGCTGCAATGTTGTTAAGAGCTCCATAGTTTACGTGAGTACACTTTGGCTTTTCCTATAATCAAAATAAACATTTTTTGCATGTGATAATAATTTGAGGCGTAATAATGACATAACCCTTTATTGCGCAATATTACTCACGTATTTATTATGTTACCAACTGTCGTAGTGGCTCTTATAAATTACGCGCCGGGACTTTAACAGTAGACCTTAGAGTATAGAAAGCTAGAGTATAATATGTTATAACCTAAACAAGGTTAATGAGATAAACCATAACAAAGTAAATTTTATAGACCAAATTAAACACGTTGTGAATAATAACGCTATAAACAAAACATTAAACAAAGAAATTAGCAAAAATTAAAATGAGCAAAACTTAAAATTACACTTAAGCGCACGAAACACAAGTCAACCTGGCATCCGAACACTTTCACTACTCACATTCAGGTAATGGGCAGAGCTTCGCAAAGGACCGCTTGACAGGTCCATTACTGGTCTTCACTGTTGCAACACGATAGACTCCGTCTTTGCCACCGTGAATTTCTATTAGGCGACCAAGCTTCCACGAAGAAGGGTGTTATCGTCTTTTATGATAACCAATTGGCCTAGTTTGAGCATAGTACAATTAGATTGCCACTTGATGTGACGCTGTAATCCACAGAGGTACTGCAACTTCCACCTTGCCCAAAATGATTGCTGCAATTTCTGAATGAGAGCAAAGTTTTTCAAACGAGACGCAGCAGTATCAGAGACATCTGGATGATGAATCGTATTCATGTGGTGTGCAATTAAAAAATGGGCAGGGGTGAGGGGAATGAGGTCTTGAGGATCAGAGGACAAGGGATAAAGAGGCTGCGAATTGAGGATAGCTTCGATCTGGATTAATAAAGTATAGAGTTCTTCAAAAGTCAATGAAGTGTTTCCGATAGAACGTTTTAAATGATGCTCTATGCTCTTACCGCCGGCTTCTTAAAGTCCGCAAAAGTGCGGAGATTGAGGGGGTTTAAACTGCCATTCAATGCCTAAACTTGATGCAACATCAGTTAGGGAATCTTTGTTAAGTTGAACAAATTTATACAATTCTTTCAATTTGGAGTGGGCACCAACAAAATTGGTTGCGTTGTCGGAATATATTTTTGCTGGCTTACCACGCCGCGCAACATAGCTTCTTAAGTACATTAAAAATGCTTGGGTGGATAAATCGCTGACCAGTTCAGTATGAATAGCTTTTGTGGAGAAACAAATGAATATACAAATGTTGCATTTGGTAGTAGTACTACCATGTCCGCCTTTGCTTTTTATTAGAAGATGTCCGGCTTAATCTATACTGACAACAGCAAACGGAAAATTCTGAGAAATTCTGTCGCGTGATAAATTACCCATTATTGGGTTTGTAGTGTTTGGAGAGCACTTAAAAACATTGGACACAATTGTGTACAATCTTTCGAACTAAATTCCTACCATTAGTGAGCCAAAAACGCTCTCTTATGTAAGACAGGAGCAATTGAGTGCCACAATGTAAAATTCTAATGTGTTCGCGTGACACTAATAAATTTGCGAGTTGATGGTGGCTATCTAAGATAATGGGATGTTTCTTATCAAATTCATAATCAGAATTTTGAATACGTCCTCATACCCGCAGGAAACCATTGTGGTCAAGAAACGGGGCTAAATTTATCAGTTTGCTACGAGACGAGAGGTTCTTTTGAGAACTTAATAGCTTTATTTCTTCACCAAAAGATTCTACTTAAGAAATTTTTACTAAATGCATAAGAGCAGAGTCAATTTCCTTAGAGGTCAAAAAACCAAAATTTTTCAACTGGAGCTTATCAGAGTAATTATGCTTGAATCGTAAGCAATAAGCAAATATTCTTTCAAGTTTACTTAAATTAGAATAGTTTGAAAAAGGAAAATATTTATTGGCGCTAACCATAAGAGTGACAATTTTTTCTTTAATTTCTGGAAGGTTGTTCTGTAACAGCTTTGCTTCCGAGTGTTCGATTTGAGTTTTGTAGAGAAAATTTGAAGCATTCCACCAAATATCACAAGTTTTCAATTGGGATGGCATTAAACCACGAGATACTATGTCAGCTACATTTTTCTTGGTGGAAATGTAAGACCAAGTCCAATCACAAGTAATGTGCTGAATTTCAGCTATCCTGTGTGACCCAAGCGTTTTTACTACCGACCGATATCGCTCCTTAGTGCGTTATCAAAAATAATCGAACGACTGCTACTACAAAAACTGATACATCACCTACGAAACCGACAAGAACAATTTGACTTCAGAGAAGATCACTCGACCACACTACAAGTAATACAAGTCATGGACCACATCGCAGAGAACTACAACAAAGCTTACGTCACGACAGCAGTATCTCTGGACATACAAAACGCATTCGACAAGGTTTGGCACAGAGGACTGCTGTACAAACTAGCGACCATACACCAAGTACCACTACAATACATACAGCTACTCGACAGCTACCTCACAGACCGAAAACTACAAGTACGAATAGACGGAGAGCTATCGCACGAAGTAACTATCACGGCTGGAGTTCCGCAAGACAGATATCTCTCAGCAGCACTGTTCAACGCCTACATACAGGACATACCCTGCAACGATAATGTCAAATGCAGACTATTCGCCGATGACACTTTATTACTCACAACAGCACGCCATCCCAGACTAGCGACACAAAGATTACAACGCCAACTGGACACCCTACCCGACTGGTTGGGAAGATGGAAAATACGAATCAACGTCGACAAAACAGAAACCATACTTTTTTCACAACACGGACTACACCGACACCCTCCGCCAACGTTTAGAGGGCAGCAACTTCCGTGGAAAAACACCATACAATACCTCGGAGTGACGATCGACAGAAACCTCTGCTTCCACAAACATCTAGACCAAACACTTAAAAACGCAAAACAAACCAAAGGCTACCTACATCCGATGCTGACATTTAACAACAAACTACCGACAGACACACGGACCAGAATTTACAAAACGCACATAAAACGGATCATCACCTACGGATCACAAGCATGACAGTCATACCTTTCAAAGACAAACTTACGACGCCTAGAAGCATTTCAGAACATCATCCTTCGACTGATTACCGGCGCACGGTGGTTCGTCAGAAACGACACAATACGACACGACTTAAACATTCCCACACTACACGAATACTGTAGAACAAACGCCACAAAAACATATCAAACAATAGACGACTCACCACATCCATTCATACGAGACGTTGCACCGCTACAAGGCACGCGACACACAATCAAAAAACGACCACGCCGACAACTAGATGTGTAACATAACATCAGACAAAAGCACACCAGACCGGAACTAGTTGGCTAAATTAAAAAAACAACTAGGACACAACACGATATCCAGACCACTAGGTGGAATAACAGACACCTAGAACACTCACACGACAAATGATACAGACAAGACAGCAGAAACCACTAGGTTAACGCTGACTGCTAGACGCGCCCTGAAAGAGCAAGATCAACCAGGATTTTTTAAACGTTTTTAAGAAATGTGGTGGCGTTTTAGCCAACCAAGTACGATTCTGTCCATAAATAGTGATTATCGATCCTGTATCTTAATGCGTTATTTACCGTAGACATTAATTTTGAGAGAAGTAGGGCTCGGCAGAGTTCTAATTTGGGAATAGTGAGCGTTTTCAGAGGAGCTACCTTTTGAACAAAGAAGATGGCAAGAAATTACACCGTTAGAATTAATTAACCTGATGTAAATGCAAGCACCGTAGGCCTGCGAACTCGCGTCGCAAAAAACATGGACTTCAATACTTTTAGAAACGATGCATATAGCATAGCGGGGACTTTGTAATTTCTTTAATTCATTAAGTTCAGAGCGAAACTGGGTCCATTAATGGTGTAGATCAAACGATACGGATTCGTCCCATCCAGTTTTATTTAACCAAGGCTGTGGAAGCAAAAGTTTGGGGATAATAACGCAAGAACCGAGCAAATCAAGAGGGTCAAAAATCTGAGCGATTTTGTTACATGCCAAAAATTGGCATTGCACACTTTATAATTTGTAGGTGAATTCGCGCCACTATTTTTAAAAAATAGACTTGTGCATTTCCGTCACTTTAGACAGTTGCGTCGGCGCAAGAGAATGCGCAGACGTAAAGTGAGGAAGCAAGTGCGCGGTTTCCGACACGGGGATTAGCCATCGAGACGTCGAACAGTGAGGTTTATCTGTGTCGTGCCTGTGTCTTTTCTCTTTCATATAATGTAGGTTTCTCTTTATCTCTATCTAATATCGTTGCCTTGATCTTATCAATGTAGTACCTACAGGTGGAGCATTGGAAATGTAAATGAACTGCCTTGATCTTATTCCTATCGTAGTGCTACAAACAAAGAAGAGGGAAGACAACCAAATCTGATTCCAACGATGGCTAACCCGACCCACGCCCAACAACGCCGAGATTCACGAAGATGAGTATGGCTCCTGCGCAAGAATAACCGCAAAGTCGTGAAGAGTTCTACATTTTAAGCGAGTACATTTTATCTTTTCCTTTAAGGCGCCTCTTGTATCACAATAAACATTTTTGGCATGTGATACAATTTGAGACGCAATTATGACGAAATAGCTTTATTGTGCAATATTATGTACGTTTTAGTATGTATTGCCAACTCTCGTAGTGGCTCTGACACGCGCGCGCGGGAGTATAACGGTTATACCGTAGACTATAACAATTTCTGAAAGGATTGACCTTTTTGTGATGCGTTTAGTTTCAGAAGGGGAGATTATAAAAGCCAAATTATCGTGTTTAAAATTCCAGTATAAACCAAGAGTTTTTGTATGGTTTTGCTAGCCAATTAGCATAAAATCAAGGATTCATGTTCTGTAAAACAAGAGGTTCATGTGACATTCATTTCTAGAAGGGAAAATACCCCGAGGAAAGAACTTTAGGTAGGTTTTCACACATTTTTTGCGCTTCTTCGAGAGAATTGGCACCAGTGAAGAGATTGTCAACATAAAAATCTTCCATTATAATGGTGGACAGTTCTGGATGAGTATCTTTGCATTCAATACCTAATTCGTACAGACAGCAAATTGCTAAAAAAGAGGCTGATGTTGTACCATAAGTTACAGTTTTTAAACGATAGGCTTGAAGCTCTTCATCAGAGCAATTTCTCCATAATATTTGTTGAAGAGACCATTGTGAAGGATTAATGAGCACTTGCCTATGCATTTTTTGAATGTCGGCCGATATTGCAAATCTATGACAGCGAAAGTTAAGCAAAATCGAGAGTAAATCCCGTTGGATTACCGGCCCGGTCATTTGAAGATCGTTGAGAGAGAAACCAGTACTTGTAGGAGCACTACCATTTAAAACGACACGAAGCTTGGTGGAACAACATTGTTCTTGTAGAACGGCATGGTGAGGTAAAAAAATACGACACTTTTCAATTATCACCTTTTGCCTTGGCCAAAGACATACAAGACAGAGTTTGATATTCCTTCATAAAATCAGAATACCTATTTTGCAGAGAAGCGTTTGCGTTTGTTTTTCGAAAGAAAGAAAGGAGCGTTTAGCAAAATCATAGGAATCGCCTAATTTTGATAGGGGTTCCTTTAAAGGAATAGTGACAACAAATCGACCATCGGGATTTCTGTAGGTGTTTTCTACGAAGTGATTTTCACACTGACTCTCTTCTATGGAGATGGGTTTTTAAGAATACACTCTTTAGTTTCCCAAAATTTTGCAAGTCGATCTTGTACAAGTGCAATATCTGAAGAGAAATTACAAAGTACATTTGAAATTGGATTTAAAAATGACATTGGACCACCGACGACCCAACCAAAACCAGTTTTCTGAAGTTTAGGCTGGCCTTGACCTAAGGAAATTTGTCCTACACATAGTAAATCGTAGAAACAACCAGCACCTAAAAGCAAATCTATGCTACCTGGGCGATTGAAATAGGGATCTGCCAATTTTACATTTGGTGGGAACACCCAATGACTCGTATCAATTGGAACATTTGAAATGCTTCCAGTAATCGTGGTTATCACTAAACAAAAAGTTTTAGTGTGAACGAATTATGCTTTGCCTTTAAAGAAATATTGCACTTTGCATTAATTTCAGAGTTAAAATTGGCTAGACTGGTGACATTCATCTGAATGGCATCACCTCTGAGCTTTAGTTTGTCGCACAATTCGTGTGAAATGAAGTTACTTTGGCTTCCACAATCCAACAACAAGCGGGCATCGTGAGCTCTACCGTTGAAGTCTAATATCGAATCTATAGCGGTTGAGAGAAAAACATTAGTGTTATGCTTCAAAATTGAGGAGAGAGCAACATTTTCTTCAAATATAGAATTGCGACTTTTTTGAGGAGCATTAGAAGTACTTGTAACATTAGAAGAGCGAGGTGGAGATTCACCAATGTGAAGCAAAGAGTTGTGTTTCGACTTGCAGGTTCAGCATGTAAATTGGGACTTACAATCTTTTCCAATATGACCTTACATGTGATTTTTCAATGCTCCACCCGAAGGTACTACATTGGCCAGGAAGCGAGTTTTTGTTTACCTGGAAAATTTGGAATTTTTGCCGAACCTTTACTGTTCCAAGCAAGGTAGAGATCTTTAACGTGCGTGACAACACTCACACACGGGACCTCCATTTTACCTCTCATCCGAAGGAGGGTGTATTTTTGTGAAAAATGCTCGTCTAACATTTTTCAAGCGGACCGTGTCGGGATTTGAACCCGGGACCTTGGGCGTAGTAGTCACACACATACCATTACGCCACGGAGCCGCCTTCCAATATGACCACGAGCAAGGCAATTTCAGCACAACTTGAGTGTTTTTGTTTTAGAGATTCGATCTTCTACCTTCAGAGATTTGAATTTTTCACACGTGTATATTGAGTGAGAACCACCACAATAATTGCAGTGAGAGTTATTAGCTACAAAGGATTTTGATTTTTGCTTTTAACGAATTTTATGTCGCGTTGTTTTCTTTGACTTTATTTTGACCTTCTAGAGCTTCTAATACGCTTGCTTTGTGTTTTAAAAATATTATATATTCAGACAAGGCGGATATTTCTATTTTTTTGAGTTTCCCAATCGCGTTTGATTACTGGATCTAAAGGCGATACTAAATTTAGAGTTATAATGACTTCACCGAGCTTTTCCGGGGTTACTAGAGAACTTAAAAATTTGGAATGTTTTAGCGTATTGTCGATTATTTTTCTGATATGCATGGAGGATTCTTTTTGAGCGTTGTCTAAAAAGAATAGAGCGTTGACGTGATTTATAATAAGACCTCGTTCATCGTTATACCTTTTTGCATATCATTTTCCAGGCTGTTCATAGTGATCGGCGCTGAAAGCTTGTGTTCTGAGAACATCAGCTGCCTTTTCGGTCAGTGAAGATTTTAAATAATGATACTTTTGTATGTCGATAAGGTTCGTATTAGAGTTAATTAGACTTTCGAAAGTGTCCCAAAATTCTATCCACGAGGTTTGAGATACGCCATTATAGCGTGGCAGTTTAAAGATTGGGGGCACTAGTCGCTAGTCTGGACCCACTATTGGGGCTTTATCTACCCAAATGAGGTGGTTTAGACGATTGTCTTGGCGAAGTCTTAGCGATCGAGGGGTTTGGGTTTGAAACGGAATTGGCATAAGAGAGCTTAAAAAAGTTACAGTTTCCGCAACTACGGTGTAATAATTTTGTTCAAATAAGTCACGTTGGTCAAGTTCGCTGTCAAAATCTTCAGCACTAGCTGCAATTTTAGTTTGAATCTCGTCGAATGCGCACGGCAAACACATAAGGTGGTCTAACCGTTTACGCAATTCGCATATTTGAGTGTGTGTGAGAGAACTACTTACTTGTAAATTGTCAAAGAAGGTTCGAAAATTTGTCATTTTTCGTTTTAGAACAGCTCGCTTTCTTGTTAAAGCTTGATTGTCAGTCGCCATCGTTGAGAGCACTAATTAATAAAAATTAATTTATTAAGTCCAAGAGAGTACGTTTGCAATAATTGCACATTAAGAGCTTTGCAATAAAAACTACTACCACTTTTGCTGATGAAAGAAAATTTAGTGACAAGACACAAATTTTGAGAGCTTTGCAAAAATAGTCTGCAATGAGTATAATTTGTTCAAGTTTATATGAACGAGAAGCACGCCAACAATTTTTTTTTTATAAACTACCTTGTTATTAAACGCAGCAATTTTAAAAGCATTGAGCATCACTGAAACTAATTTCTTTTATATTGCATTTCAGACTCTGACCGAGATTAATACTATTAGGGCACATTTAAATTTAATAACATGCAAACAATGTAATTTACGGACAGACAAACATTTTAGATACAAAAGAAAAGGGTATACGCTTACAGCTTTGTGATGGATTGAGAGCGAGGATAGGTACCTGCACTATACAGAAACCAGTTACTGTGTATTATCCTTCTTTGTAATGATTCCTCGTGCTAGAAAACTCTAGACACCCTAGAGCGTTGTACTTAAATTCTAATGAATGTCGAAGCGTGTTATTGCCAATACAAATCCGGCTCGAATAGCCATGTTTTTTTGTTGCTTTTTGATAGGTACAAATGTTGATTAATAACATATGTACACAGCAGACTGTATATAACTTTTGTATTTATTGAGAGAATATAAACATGTAAACATATTATTTGAGGAGGGTTGGTGCGTTAACCTTAAAACGGGTTGTAGACGGTACAGTTTAACCAAAACAATTGCCACAATACAAACTGTTTCTTGTAAAATTAAATACAAAGCACTTAACACTCTAAATCAAATATAATTCACATGTTCTTCTGCCAAATTCCATACATCATCCATTTTAAAGGTCAATAATTACATTACATGTAGCGACGTGGTTTTTAGCTAACATCCATATCCTTTCGATAGGGTATAGTTCTGGATGATAAGAAAGTAAACACAATACTACATGGCCATGTTCTGTTTAATTTTCGAATATGATACTGGGTTGATATCGTTACATTCAACGAAGATATTTTATTCCAAATTGGTAATAACTTTTCCTGCAGCCACTTCGTATAATAATAAACATCAATGAGGTATTCTGTCGTCCTTGACTATAAATCACTTCCCTCATATTACTCAAAAACAATATCAAAATTAATCAATCAGTAAACGCGCGTTCTTTTCAAGTACTGACATTGCTGAAGAAATTAATTATTAGTTAGTCTTGAAGAAAACTATTTTGATGACTAGGACCTGATAAAAACTAATGACAGTGAAGAAATCAACAATACTGTTTTGTCGATTAGAAATGTGTTGTCAGAATTTGAGGGTGACCCTTCCGACTCTGTTTTTAAAAAGGGTACAGTCAAGATTAGTGCACCTAATTGGCCGAGTTAAAAGGATGAAGCTGCCAGTGGTGAATCAAGAAGAAGCAGTTGGATTTATGAAAGAAACACTAGTCACGATCCTTATTATTGAAGCAGAATTGTTTGATAGGGCGAAAGATAAGCCAAGTAGTTTAGATAAATCTGTCAATTTGTCCTCTCCTGTTAATAGTGTGCCCCTTAATACAGTCACTTATGTAACACCACCTTTACCAATTGGAACTTGGTTTGTTAAGTTTACGGGAGATCCTAAACAACTTTACTCATTCCTGGAACGAATCGAAGAGTTAGCACAGTCACGTGGAGTAACTGTATAATGCCTCTGCAAAGTTATTTGTGAATGATGCCCTCGTTTGGTTTCGACACGTTAGGAATTTTGGGAAGGATTGGAAGTCTTTGGTATGTCGGTTAAAGGAGGATTTTCTTTCTGTTCATGTAGAAGACGAACTTTGGGAAAAGAATAAGTCACGTCATCAGCAAAAAGAAGAATCTGTAGTTTTATTTGTGGCTCATATGGAGAGCTTATTTAGTAGGTTATCTAAGATGCCTGCGGAAATCACAAAGGTCCGTAATATGAAAAAGAATTTATTACCAGCTTATGTTACTCAACTTGCTTTATCTGAAATTGAGGATATTTCCACAGTAGTGAAATTAGGTAAAAAGATTGAAAAAGCAGTTCAGTCAAGACAAACCGTAGCTACTTCGTCGAAAAATAATTTTTGGTTTCGTAAAGATTTAAAACCACAGTCTGAAAATAAACATAAAGAAGAATTTAGGAACACTTCAGCATTTCGTAGTAGGGTTTATAGAAATAAGTCTTCATTCCTCAAGGCCAAGTTATCGATCAAGAAAAACCTTTGGTTGTGAAGTCACCAGGCGTAGAGAGAGTCAATAAGTTTGTGTGCTGGAATTGTTCACGCTGTGGTCATACGTTTAGCTATTGCAGAGCTCCTATGAAAATATTTTGTTTTAAATGTGAACGTAAAGGTGTTACCTCAACTTCGTGTCAGTCGTGCTCAAAAACGAATGAGGCACGTGCATAATAGTTAGCATGCTGTTTCGTACTATGAGGTTACTATTAAAGTGTGTATTAAAACTAATGCTTTGATAAATTCGGTACATTAGTTTGTGCTGTCGTCATACCGTTTGAGGATTGCTTTTGTGCATAGGCACGTTTGTGGTTTGATAGCAATTTTTGGTTTAGATCGACGTTACAACGCAACATGTTTTGATTCTGTTTAGTCTAGGCGAGACTTGTCGTCGTAGTTGGTCGCTCAGCAGTGCGTAAGTCTAGACGATACTCGAGGTGAGTTTGTCGCTCTAGCATTTTTGCATCGCTATTTTTGAGGTGGGTGATGAGGTAAAATTTTTTTGTTGATTAGTCTAGGTGAGGCTCGTGGAAGAGTCTGTCATTCTAGCAAGTTTATGCGTTGTGAAGCACTTTAGTTGTTTCGACAGTTTGATTCGAAGTAAAATGGGAGTGTAACTAAACACTGATTTTTTTGCTAGCTATAATCATGATTATTTTTTTTATAGATGAATTGTTTAGTACACGAAAGCCGGACAGTGACATGTGAAAGATCTGAAGCTATTTTCAGCAGCAGACCAAGAGGATGCCGTTTTGATATAGATAAATTGTTGTTTTCCTTGTTTGAGTTTGAAAGTGTGGTGCATCCACTCATTGTTTTGTTTAGTTTTCATTCCTTCTAGTTTCTTTACTGTAAATAGGAGGAACCTCATTTTCTTTTTGAATAGGAATTAGGTGATACTTTCGTTTTAGTAAGCTATTTGTGATAGTAGTGATGTCATTTAGCGAGATTGCGTGATGGATTTTGAATAGCGTTTTAGTGAGCGTGTTATTAGAAGCACATTTCCTGTTCGTGCGCAATGTGTTATTAGAAGCACATCCCCTGTGCGTGCGTAGCGTGTTCTCGGGATCACCTTCCTTGTGTGTCCAGCCCATTAACAACTACATTTTCTTTTTATTCGTACAAAGTTAACAGACGAAATTCTTTGATTCGTAGAATGTTGACAGATAACTTTTTAGTTTTATAACGTGCTAACAGGGGAATTTTTTTGAGTTTGTTGAAGTTGACTGTTTTGTTGACGATAGTCGTGTCTTCTGCAATGTGAGCAAAAGAACCGTGGAATTTTCTTTTCGAGTTTTGTACATTCCGTTGAGCAATGCGTAAGTCTAGACGAGACTCATGAAGAATTGGTCGCACAGCAGTGTGTGCTTAGTTGAGTGGAGTGTTAAGTTTTGAAAATTTAGTTTAGTGATACTCGTATGTTTGAGTATGGTAAGTAAGTCAGTTGTTCACAGTTTACTTGGTATGTGCTGATTGCACATGAGATAGTAGCATTGATAGTGTGCGGACGTCGCATTTGTAGCGAAGTTTAGAATATTTTAGTAGGTAGCTAAAATAGTTTGTTGCAGTAGGCAATTAGTGCTTACGTTTAGGGGAGTAATAGCATTGTGATGATGCTCGCTATTTTTGATGGTTAAATATTTTGTAGCTGCTTTTTGATAAAAAGGCTCTATTTAATTTCCTTCGATTTGAGTTGTAATCTCAATCAGAAGTTTTGTACACAGTTATGAGATTTGGATTTTCTCTCATAGTATTTTCTCTAGTATTAGTCTTTAAGTCTTTTGGGTTGGTAGTTTCAGTTTAATGTAAGTTTTGAGAGTTACCCTGTTACATTTTGTTCTGGTTAAGAGTGTATAGTAGAGACCTGTAGATCATTTTTTTTTTCGTGAGAGCTTGGATTCCTCGATAGCGACAATTCCTGATAGTGAGAATGCCCAATAGTGTCTTATTGATTTTGTTTCCTTGTGGACGTATAGTACGCGTAGTTACTAGAACGCTCACTCTTAGTTATTTTGGTTTCCCCGATGTTTTTATTTTTTATTTTTTTAAATTTTCCCACATGTCAGTTTTAGGATTCGTATCGATTTTAAGATTAGAATTTCGTTACGAGTTAATAAGTAACGCATAAAAAATCATTGGTTGCACTAAGTAAAAGATTTTTTTTCTTTTTGGAGAGGCAGTGTAACAATTTTCTTTGACGGTTATAAAAGCTTATAATTTTAATTATAAAATACACTGCATTATTTATTTAAATAAATAATTAATTTCACGACGTTAATAAATGTTCAGATCAGTACCGTATAGTCCAATCACGAGTCGTATATTCATTAATAATAATAATATAGGCTCCATTAGTAAACGTTGGTCATTTGAACTGCATGTCCAATGTCAGACAATTTTTGTGGTTTGTGCGCATTCCGTCGACGGGAAGATCAGTCTGGCTCGTCCAGTCGCTGCAGTTAGAAGCACCATAAATCTCGATAAGGTCCGGGCTAACGATCTACGCGTTGCCATAGACGTGGCAGTGTAATCAAGTGCTGAATGCACTTGACTTTTGTTTGTTTCTGATAATGGTAAGCAAGTTAAATAATTATTAAGGTAAACTAAATGATTTTACCATTAGATAATCTCGCTTTAAGATAAGTTAAAGAAGAGTCAAAACTGATACACATTCAATAGCTCGTTTTATTGATTGATTTTATTTTCCTATTTACTGTAACATAATTTTTTGCCGTTTTATAAAATAAAGTATAAATGCCGTATTTAATATAGTTTAAAGTAAACAGTTATAATTTTATTGGTGCGAAATTAAATTGGGAGAATATTCTCACAGTTTAATATAAAAATATGGAGTATTTTGTAATCAAAACATAATTCCGAATGCATCTATACTGATACAATAGAGTTTGCGCGAGGTCATCACTGATGTCCAACGATTTCCGGTCGAACAAAGACAGTCACGTCGTTACACGAAAAAAGCAAGCATGTCTGGGAAGAGTAAGCAATGTGACTTTCACATACTTCAAGTGCTTGTTGCAGGGTCTCCAGTTAAAGAATTTTATCAATGGTATGTAATTACTGTTTAATTTTCATCACATAAAGCTTTATATTCTAGCGCAAAAGAAAATAAATTAGCAAAAAAATTAATTAGCAAAATAAATAAGAAAGAAAATTATCAAATGTTAAATTAAAATAAAATAAATTTGGGTAACAAAATATAAAGATTCCGACATTTAAAGAAGATCTACTTTAGCAACGCAATATGGCGGAACCACATTAGACGTTTCACACGAGGTATCAAAATGCGAGATGGCAACAACTGTTTATGGATTCGTTTGGAAAAGCTTGAATATTGAATTTGATGTTGATGGTTAGTTAACTTTCTATGAGGATGGCGTGCCAAGTATAAAAAGCTGACGAGGATTTTTTTGGTTTCGGTAACGTACAATGATGATGAAATTATTTTTAATTTTAAAAATGTCACGTACGATAATGTTTACATTGATGTTGGTTAGCTTAAAAATTTAATATCTTTTTTTATTACGTTCGGTAGATAATTTCAAAAATATTGCTAGAACATTTAATTAAGGAAATTTAGTTGAGTAAGATTTAAATTCTAAAATTAATACTTGTTCGACCGTTATCATAAATGTCAAGTATACAAAAAGAAAAACAATGAATGAAATCTAAATGAATAAATCTAAAAGCTTGTTTGCTTAACAAACAAGTTACATGTGTTGTTGACAGATTTGAAAAAATTTAACCTTCAGTGACCTGATTTTTAGTTGTTCAATGTTGCATATATTTCGTAATTTCTCCTTTTAACTAAGAACAATATAATTAATATATGTGAATCAATTTGTCAGATCTGATTTAAGAAGTAGATAATTATAACTTTGAAAATTACTCATGATAAAATATTTTTGCACATATCTGTCTTATGAAATCAAAAGTTTTCTTTAGTTTTATTATAAATAATAAACAAATTTGGCCATTTCCTTTTAGTGAGAATGATTTAAAGAGATGAATGTAGAATGAAGATAAAATCAAGTGATTTTCTTAACATAAGTATCCTTATTTGTTATAATATTTTTATGCATTGATTTTGAGACGCAAACAGCTGTCTCCATTAATTTGTTTAACATATTTATGTATTTATTACAGGTACTAACTGTTACGCTAGCAACAGCCGATGTGTTATTACACCAAAAGGTTTCTGCACTTTCCTTTCAGGTTTTCTATCACAAATGTTACATTTACAGGTGTAGTGGCGTCTGACAATTCCGTCTTTTTACCGAACCCTCTGTATCTCATCAAAATCCGCTGAAGTTAGAGTTCAGAGTTAGACCGAGGACCCCATAAAGGGCATTTGACGGAAAATTTACATCTCGCGTGTAATAAGAGTCTACGTAGTTTTCTCTACGAATCTCCTAGCCTTTATTGGGGAGGGTATAATTATTTTTTATAAGAGAAAAAATTATATATATTTTACATTTCATTACTTCGATGGATTGCACAACAAATTGATGAAAATGGTTCAGTACAATACGCTGTAATGCATTTAATTCGTCATTAGTTCAAAAGAAGACGCTCAAGCTTACGCTTTGTAAGATACAGTTGTGGAAAGTTTTCTGACATCACTTGTTTGTCTAGAAATCGCAGGCTAACACATGTGGTCTCAACAAGGTATTTGTTGCAATGAAGTTTCAAAGTACAACCAGTTGCTAAGGTAAGCGCTAGCCTAAGGACTTGACCTGACAACAGCTGTTCTGAATAACTTGACAAGGAGGAGAATATTTGAAACTAAAATGGTAGCGTTTTTTTTGTTTGTGTTACGAGGAAGTCCAGAGAACTTTTATCGTTTGGATTTCATTATAGACATTACTGCAAATAATTATGATTATTAATTTCTTTATTTAATCCAGAAAACTATTCCATTCAAGTCCAGTAGTACATAAAGTAATTATGAAAACTAATTTTATTTAACATTGAATATATAACAAATATTTGTAAACCAAGGTAAACAGATCTGCGCATTTTGGGGTATTTAGAAACTTTACGATCCTATTTAATTCATTGTTGACATTTTGATTCCTAGTTGAAATTATCAAAATTCCATATTTAAATATCTGAGTCTAAAAGATTAGACCATGTTTTTTATTGTACATTTTTGTATATAAAACTTTACAACAGGAAAATGCAAATTTAATTAAAGAACCATTATTTGATTTAATTGAACAACTGTTTTATTTTGGACAAGTGCGTCCAAAGGTAGAAATAAATAAGTTAAAAGAAAATATATCCCCTTTTATAAAGAATAAGGTTGTTGGTTGTCATACAATGAAGGAGTACTAAACAGCGCTTCCAAGAAGCTTAATATATAAATTGTCTTTTGCTATTTATGTATAAATTATAGGTATTAATAACTACTCATTTCCTTTATTGTATAAGGTAGCAAGAGTGTACCTGCGTCCTTCGTTATTATAATAACTTTGTTTTCTTTCAGATCTTACGTATTCGCAGTAAAAGCGATTTTTCCCTGAGGATTTCCAAGTTCTCCCTTAGGTTAACCTTTGATTTACCAATTCTAGGATTTGGTGGCGCTCCTTTTGCACCCCCTATTTTTATTTGGAAGTCAGTATACAAAACAATATTTTTGTAGTGAAACCCACGACCACTCCTCATAAGCTCTACCCGAGGAATATACCCCTAGATTAGTCGGAAGACTGTCAATTCCCCTTCACTATAAGGGCGAAATCATATTTTAATGGCGCACAACGCATCTATTGTTTTACTTGCGCCCAAAACGTGGGGCTTTAATTGTTTTAACATTTACATACAATATTACTATCAGCTGAGTATTCACACTATTACCAAAGCAAATTTTTACCGAACAAAAAGCTGTGAACCTACAATTATTTATCAGTGAAAAGAAGTAAATGCTTTGATGCTATATGATGGTCTGGGTTTATTTCGTGAATTTATGCATTTCTACATATTGTCAGCATAATCGGGAACCTTCTAAACAATATCCTTTTTTTCGCATAAATGGGGGTGTTTGTGACGACAAATTAAAACTATAGTGCTGGCATGATGTTTGTAGGCCATACTATAGCATGCAGAATTTTGTCGTTCAAAGCTTGTTTTAATTTATTGCACATATGACGTAACCGCCATCCTATAATAATTCTACTCTAGATACTAATCAAGCCATTTTTGTTGATTAATTACTCTTTCCAAATAGTTTCTGTTAATGTTTCTGTAACCACAGGTTTTCAAATTAATTACATTGACTTACATTAAATGTGTAATAAAACTAATAACACTAATAAAAGTAATATAAACTAATTTGAAATAATTAATACTTGTGTATAATTGGCAATTAAACAAATCAGATATTTTATGATAAATACTTAGGAACAGCAAGTTTTAATTTAGCACTATTTGACCATAAAAAATTAATAAAACAAACAATCGTTATTCAATAAAACACATAGTGCAAAACTCTGGGTTGTTGGACTGATCATCAAAGTATAAACAATAAAAAGCTTAATTGTAATAGAAAAAACCCATTTTGCTTCTTTATCTTTAAATTAGTTGCTTTAATTCAATTTTTTGGCACGATAAGTTGGATAAATTAAGAACCTGGTTTAGTGTTGCTTTTACAACTTGATATTCGTTCTAATTTAATTAATTGCGGTAATTAAATAAGTTTGTTCTACTTGTATCAATATAGTTCCGCAACCAGTTTTAAAATACATAGTCAAAACTAAAAACTATGTGTTGGGAGGTCCTTGGTAGCCACAGACTGCTTAACCCCCTTCATATACCACTGAATCTTGGCGAAATAGGGCATATAATTAGGAAGCAATAGAAAAGGAACAGAGTTGTATCTAGGTTGTGGGAATTTCAGGGAACGGTGTAGGCTAGCTCACAATAGAAATGAGTGAAGATACGGGTCTAATCAGTTTCAGAACGAAAAACCTAAAGACGAAAAAATAATTCCACTTAAATCTGATGATAATTATAAACAACTACAAGTGTTGGTTTTGAAATATTTTCAAGTAATGTAGATTGTGCAAAAGAATATATTAGAAAACTAATAATTCGGCAAATATTAAAGTGTTGGGGGGATCTCGGTAGCCGCAGGCTGCTTAACTCCCTTCGCATATTACTGAATATCGGCGAAATAGGGTAAATATTTATAAACAATAGAAGAGGGAATTGAACTGCATTTAACAAGAAAGAGCAGCGGCTATGTTCGAGACAACAAACAGAAACAAGGAAAAAATTGTTGAAAGCGTATGTGTGGAGCACTGCACAGTGAGTGTATGAAATAAGGGCAGTAGGATAAACAGACAGAAAAACGGTAGAAGCCTTTTGGAATGTGTGCTTCAAATGTATGAGGATGATAGCATGCACATACAAAGCTATTAACAAAGCGGTTCTAGAAATTGCAAGGCAATAAAACACTAGTGGACTGTAATGGCTATGTTTACAGGTTCGTTTCACCTTTTATTTTTAAGTCATCATCATTATTAGGTCTTCAGTCCGAAAACTGGTTACTCGCGTACCATCATCGTTTCCTATTCTGAACTAACCTACACATTTCCCTGAAATTTGCACAGTCTGCATCTATCCCTACCTGATCTAGATCTACATCTACTTTCTTTTTCCTATCTCTGCTTGTAATATATCCCATACTATTCCCCAAAAATCTACTATTTCTTTTCTACAGATCTCTTGTTCCCTACTATTTCTGAAACCTATTTGTTATTAACTTTATCTACCCATGCTATCATCCTCGTACATCTGAAGCACAACATTCCAAAGGCTGCTACCGTTTTTCTGTCTGCGTTTCCTACTGCCCGTATTTCATAGGCATACTGTGCTCTACACAAGTTATGTATCCCCAATATTTATGTACCATTAATAGAAAGTACTAGAAATTATTAAGAATTATAAAGAATTACTAAGTTAGATGCAACATTGTATCTCAGGGATAATTAAATAAAGGTTAATCAAAGTTCACAAGCAAGTTGTGAGTACAGATGCAATACATTGTATTCCAGACGATAGTGATACTGCAGGTGGCAGGTCACAGACGGATAAGAACCGCGATTACCTAGAAAGTAAGATTGTTACATTGTATAATGAATAGTATTACGAAATAAGCAGACATGGGCTCTGCAAGTTCCCACAGACATGTGAGGAGCAGGGACAACATAAATACCCCGGGAGCCCCAAGACCATCAGTCAGTCTGAGTATTTCAGCTTTAACATTGTTGTTTACCTAGGCTGCTCGCCCTGATATTAGTTCAATTAGTAATTATTATTTGACTTAGAGTAATTTTAAACCAGTTTGTTAAAATTCCATAATTAATGTCTGATTAAACTAATAAAATTTGTTACAAGTTTTGGAAGTTTTTTAAAAACACCGCTCCCAAGGCCCGAAACGTAACTGGCGCAGCGTACGGATCTAGAAGGGCACTACGAATCCAAAAATCGGAAGACTGGTGACCAAGAATTTTAATTCCCAATTCTGGAAGAACCCAAATAAAGTTGAAAGAGGTACAAGCATCGACCGAAACCAACTAAACAAACCTTGGAAGAGATACCAGTGTGATCGAATCCTAACCAAACCAACGTGGACAAAATACAAAATCGACAGAGTCCATGAAAGCGACGACGAAACTAATGTAAGTTCATTTTCCTTAAAACCAATTGATTTTTGACAAATTATTTGATGTTATCTAGTAAAAGAATTTTTTATTATTATTTTATATGTACTGATTTTAATTATTATTATTGTAATTTATGCCGTTTATGAAAATAATTTACGTAACTATTACGAGAAATTATTTTCATACTTATTTTAAAAGAATTGTTTTTAAAAGAGAATTTCTAAACAATAGAACTAAAAAGACGCATTACATGCTGCAAACTAGTACAAAAAATTATTACAAATTATTAATTAATACAAAAACGTAACTGGCGTACGAATTAGACAAACAAAACCAAAACGATTTTAAAATACCAAAAATAGAACGTAATTCATTTACAATTTTATGTACAGAAAATTTAATATCGAAAGCTAATGTATAAAACGCAACTAATTATAGAAACGATTTATTCAATCGTAACCTTCATCAATGTCTATAATTAAACACCAAGTGTTAAATTATAGGAGCACTTTGCAATCTATTATTGAAATTAAACCATTGCAGATTATAACACATTGTGCAAATTTACTGCGCAAGTCTAACATAAAATAAGGCTGGAAACTCTTATCATTGCATAAAACCATTGTACAATAATATCTAATTATAGCGAAACAGTTATCAAACGTGACATTTTATAATGAAATATTTCAGTACGAGGTATATAATTGTAGAAAAGACGTATTTATATTATCACAGACTGAAAACAAAACCTTTCAGAAAACCATTCGCAACTTCATAAAGTATAATTGAATATTTTTCAGCACGAGAATATCTAATTAAACAAAAGCATTACGCAAATTATTTAATACTATTCACAGAGACTGAAGCTACATCTTCAGCAGACTAAGACTTTGTAATGAAACAATTCATTGTATAATTATAAAGAAAACAGACACATATTGTAACAAAGCAATTAACTGAAAACTTGCAACTTTATATTTAACACTCAAGGTGACGAGACAATACAATTACAGAGAAATATTTTATACACATAACACTTATGGAGACGAAATAATTAAAGCAGACTTAATTAATAAGCAGGACAGAAATAAAATAAAATCATAACTGGCGCAACAAAACGTGCAAAGTGCAACGCAGTTATTCCAATAAATTAATCTACATAAAAACCGTTAAGAAAATTAAACCCTTGACAATTTTAACATCCGCGAAGTATAAATAAACGAATTCAAGGCTACAAAAACTAACCAGACATTACCCGGCACGAATCCCGCCAATTAATTACCGTACCGTATAACCAAGTACAAATACAAGTTACTCGATTCTTAAATAGCCCAACAAACCAAACTAAAAAGTAACAATACAAACCGCGAAATAAATCTCAATTTCTACAAAAATTTGAAATTAATTAAAACCGAAAGTAACTATCAATTATAGAACAATCCTTAACAATCATAAGTTCAGATATGAAGATTTATTTCGAAAGCATAACAAATTTCAATGGAGATCAAGCTTTGCTTGCGAATTTCATTACAGTATGAAATATTTTTGAAAACCTTCTACAAACCCGCAGACAACGAAAGACATGTATTACTCTTACGCCTGATAATAAGTAAACTGACCGGACGGGCACTAACACTAATAGCCAGCCGAGATGACTTAAAACAGCGGGAAGACTTTAAACGCATAATAATTGCATATTTTGGAGACCACGGGAACATAAAATGCCTTATACGCGACCTAATAAACCTAAGAATGGAAAGTAATCCATCCCCGTACCAATTCGGAATGAAATGCAAAGACGTAAAAAGTCTAATCTTAACAAAATTAAAAATCGAAGAACCCGACTAAAATATCCGATTTTTAAAGACAAAATATATGACGAAATGGCACTGGACACCTACATAAATGCTCTACCAGAACGACTATCAGATAAAATAAAATTCCAACATCCCCAAAATTTAGAAAAAGTCATGAATATGATAATAAAAGAAGAAAACGCAATGTATTACCGAAACAGACAATATAACCCCAACACGAATAAAAGCTATTCACCAATAAAAACTATACAAGCCGCAAGACAAACAATTCCCCAACAAAAATTCACACCATTCAATACACAAACGAACAAACCGCGTAGTAATAACTCAAATTTTAATAACACGAATTTTAATAATCAATTCAAACAATTTCCAAGACCAACGTTTAACTTAAATTTTACAAAGCTCACATTCACACCAAGATCCCCCCAAAAGACGAACTAACAAAAACCAGCATTCAGCGCAAACCCTATTAGAAATACACCAATGAATAATAATAATAATAATAATAACCCTAACAATTATTATAAACCAACACGTTTGGACACCTCACCTGGAAATACCAGACAAAATACAAAAATAACGCACACCCGACCAAGCAATAACCAAAAACGAAACTTTACATCGGAAGAACTATTTCACCAAAAAGTAGAAGAATTTGATACTGACCAGAATAAGTACTTTCACCCCAGTACAAACAATGAATTAAACCATTTAGAAAATTTTGAACGTGACGAACCATGTGAAAATTACGAGGAGGTCGACGAAGAAAACGGGTGCTCAAATTTTCAGATAAACAATTACTAAAATTTTCAAATCATTGCAAAAACTGTGAAAAAAAAACCGTTCAAATTACCAATATGAAGATTCAAAAGGTTACAAAAACAAATGGATTGCCATATTTCCAACAGAAGTAATAGCAACCGTCCACTGCAATCAAGACGAGAACAATCTAGCAAATAAGCGGAAGCAAAGTAAACACCCTTAAGGAAGACTGTTATTTAAAACTGAAAAACGAAATCATCAGAGTATATCAAGACACTACAGTAACCAAGAAGCTCGCAAATTTACCCCAATTACAATTCAAGATAAAACAACCGGAAGACGAAGAAAAAATCAAGAAAGCCATGCAATTAGAACATCTGGACTTAGATGATTTCAAACACGCCATGAAATTAATGGACAACTATAAAGAACAATTGAGTGAGTTAAAAGTGCCAAAATTACACTATGACAATATAAGTGTGTGCACAAGTTTTATTAATCATTTTAATCATTTTTCTAATTATATATGTACTTTACAAAATGTATCCTAGATATAAGAATAAAGAAACCAATTTTAGACAGAAATTATTAAGAATTATAAACAATTACTAAGTTAGATGCAACATTGTATCTCAAGGATAATTAAATAAAGGTTAATTAAAGTTCACAAGTAAGTTGTGAGAACAGATGCAATGCATTGTATTCCAGACGATAGTGATACTGCAGGTGGCAGGTCACGGACGGTTAAGAACCGTGATGACCTAGAAAGTAAGATTGTTACATTGTATAATGAATAGTATTAAGAAATAAGCAGATATGAGCTCTGCAAGTTCCCACAAACATGTGAGGAGCAGGGACCTCATAAATACCCCGGGAGCCCCAAGACCATCAGTCACTCTGAGTATTTCAGCTTTAACATTATTGTTTGCCTAGGCTACTCGCCCTAATATTAGTTCAATTAGTAATTATTTTTCGACTTAGAGTAATTTTAAACCAGTTTGTTCAAATTCCATAATTAATGTCTGATTGAACTAATAAATTTTTTTACAAGTTTTAGAAGTAGTTTTTAAAAACACCGCTTCCAAGGCCCGAAACGTAACTCACATATGCTTTCAACAATTTTCTTCTTGTTTCTATGTTGGTTGTCTTTAATTGTAGGCGCTGTTCTTTCTTGTTAGATGCAGTTCGGTCCCCTTGTATTGTTTTACAATTTTATACCCCATTTCTCCGACATTCAGTGGTTGTGAAAGGGGCTAAGCAGCCTGTGGCTGCCAAGTTCCCCAGTACTTGAACATTTACCGATTTAATATTTTTCCACTATATCTTTTCACACAGTCAACATTAGTTGCAGATATTTCGCAACAAACACCTGTAGTTGTTTATAATAATCATCAGCTTTATCTGCACTTATTTTTTCGTCATTAGGTTTTCCGTCTCAAAACTGGTTGGACACGTACCTGCACTTATTTATATTCTGAGCTAGCCTACTCAGTTCCTTGAAATTCTCACACAGCCTGTGTACAGCTCGGTTCTCCTTCTATTGTTTTCTAATTTTATGCATTATTTTACCGAGATTCAGTGAAGAGGGTTAAGCAGCCTGTAGCTGCCGAGATCCCCAACATTTAGACATTTGCCGAATTAATAGTTTTCCAGTAAATTCTTTCACACAATTAACATTATTTGAGAATATTGCCCAACCAGTACTTGAAGTTGCTTATAATAATCATCATGTTAAGTACCGTTACTTTTTTCGTCATTAATTTATCCATCTTTGGGACTGGTTGGATGCGTACCTCCATTGATTTCTATTCTGAGCTAGCCTACACATTTCCCTGAAATTCCTACAGCCTACATCTTTCACTATCTGTGTGCAATAGTCTAACCTAGGTCTACCTCTACTTCTATTTTTTCCTATCTTTGCTTCTAATATATTCCGCACTAATCCCTCATGCCGTAATATGTGACCCATCATCTTATATCACCTATTTTTTACCGTATTCCACATATTTATTTTTTCCCCTACCATTTTTAGTACCTCTTCGTTCTTAACTTTGTCTGTCCATGATATCTTCATCATACGTCTGTTGCACCACATTTCAAAGGCTTCTACCTTTTTCTTGTGCGTTTCTCTTACTGTCCAGGCTTCACAACCGTACAGTGCTGTGCTCCACACATATGTTTTAAGCAGTCTTTTCTTTGATTCTGTTTGTTGTCTTTGAACACAGTAGTTGCTTTTCTTGTTAAATGTAGCACGACCTTGTGCTAATCTTCGTTTTATATCTTTTGTGCTTTTCCCATCTTGCGTTATTTGGATTCCTAGGTAGCAGAAATTCTTAACCTCTTGTAAGTTTCTGTTACCTATTTGTATTCTCGTTTTTGACTTATTTTCCCCTCCTTTGCATACTAGTACTTTAGTTTTAGTTTGTTGAACGTTACTGCTCGAGGGCCCATTTGCAAGAAAGTATTTTTATAAGTTGTATGTGGATTTATAATTGCTTAAACGCGTACAACCTTAGAATTTTCAAAAATTGTCTATACTGACATGTTCTGTATACGTTAGGAATAAATAATGTATCGAATTCATATGGAAGTCATATATGAGCTTAAGTCAAATTGTCAGTGAAATTAAGCATGATCCGCCACTGGATATTCGAGTCTGTTCGTAAATTGACAGTTTATTTGATTTTTTAATGCTCCACCAGAAGGTGGCCAGGAAGCGATTTCTTTTACCTAAAAATTTTGAATTTTCGAAACAAGGTCGGGATTTCTAACGTGCGTGACAACACTTACACATGGAACCCCCATCCGAACGAAGGTACATGTTTGTGAAAAATGCTTGCCTAACATTACTCAAGCGGACCGTGTCGGGATTCGAACCCGGGACCTTGGGCTCAGTAGTCAGACGAATGCCAACTGAGCCACGGAGCCGCCTTCATAATACTACACTAACATTTGATATTTAAATGCTCCACCTGAAGGTCTTGTAACATTTAGAAATGTCCACAAATTTATTTTGCCGTATTTTATGCTAAAATTATTTAATTAATTATATTATGACATCAAGGTTTGAATATTTCAATTCAATTAATAAATAAAAGAGAGTCACGGTAATATGCATCATCGGTTTCTATGTATACAGGCAAATAATTGCATGTATGTAAAGAGACAATTTGTGTTATTATTAAGTAGATTAAGCGTATAGAAAATTACTCGTGAATGACTAATTTTGTAACTTTCGAGGTGGTTTGATCCTTACAAAAAGGTCTGTTTAAAGTTGCTGATTAGCGGGTTAATCGTAGAATATTTAAATTATCCATCTTCGTTTTAAAGAAAATTTTGCGACTTACATATGAAACGGCTTGGGTTAATAACAAGGCTTAGTTGAAGATTATATGAATGTGGAAGTAGTGATGAAATATTGTTTTTTACTAAAATTAAGTTGTCAATGCATTTATAAACTTTTTTACACCTGCGTGTGTATATAAATTTCTTAGATAATGTGTGTTGAAAAAATATGTTTTGAATATATCGAGGATTGTCAATAAATTATAATTGTAATGTTGAGATTTCTTTCTTGAATTTTATTTTCATAAAGTCCACAGTATATTTATTGCTGAGCTGACAATATATATATATATATATATATATATATATATATATGTATATATATATATATATGAACTAAGGTTTTCAAATCGAGCCCCAGCGTTGGGCCGTCAAGATTATGCTGTGAAACCTACAAAAAGTAAAAAAAAAAATATTCGAGGCTCTCGCACTGGGCACCTAGATTTGCTGTGATTCTCGCCCTGTTGAATCTCTTTTGATAATCGCCTCTTTACTCATTCCGCCTCGGCTGCTCACCTAGTTAAAACTTTCATCCTCATTCATAAAAAAAACAAACACATTCCTACCACAAACATCAACGTTAACTCTATTTACATCAATATTCATAATACATTAAAATTTCAAAATTAAATTTCAGCATAAATTTCAGTATCATAAAATTTCAAGTTTAAATTTGTCATCATTTTAATTTGCATCTAGAATTAAAGTCCTTGTCGGATGCATACTAATGTAGTTAACAATATGTGCAGACCTAAGTCTGAATAAAAGGGAGCATCTCCCACCCCTTTACGTTAATTAAACAGGTTAGTCTAATTGAGCTCAAAGACAGACCCAAATTTTCATCATAATCAAAACATAAACTGCTAAATACTCCTTTCTACTTAAACGAGAAAATTTCACCTTAAAATTAAAAATTTGTTGTTTATACAAATTCACTACTGTCCATTTTTATCAAACAAATTATAAAAGTATCCAACACCCACCAAAACATCAAAGATCGAACAAAATTGTATAATTTACCTGAAGGTTACTGCACTTGTGGCTTCAATGCACATCGGACTTGCTAATTCCACCATTCCAGCTGGTTTATGTTTACTGCTTTAGATTCTGAACGCTTTTAAAATTTTTGTACACCACCATTCGTCTAAATTGGTTCAGGACTTCTCAGGAACTCATCTATGTATATCTAAATCTTGTTTTGTGGATCCAATCACGTTTACGAATAACACTTGATTACTCACTCCCGAAAATTAGCAAAGCAATTCATAATTCGTTCACGCTATACAAAGCTGCATAGTTAAATGTATTTATTTATCGCTACTAATTTAGATAATTGGTACAGTAATACCCGCAAATATAACTAGACTTTATTACCTTATCTATCTTTTCTAAGTGCACTAATGCATAATAACTTGTATCGTAGCACGTATTCTGCTTGCAGTATCGTATCACATCAAAAAATAAACAGAGAAAACTGTTTAAAGTATTCAATAAAATCAAAAATCTAAGAGCCAAACTGTTTAAAGTATTGAATAAAAATCGAAAATCTAAGAGAGCGAAACTCATATTAGCACGGGTTTATATAATAGCCCGCTTGCACGTCGGATTTGTCCCTCAACGGACAATTTTTAGAATTTCGCATTCTATGTTCCCATTCGACAGTCCGGCACAGCGATTCTACAAAATTTGCACAC
Source organism: Platerodrilus igneus (assembly GCA_036346225.1). Lineage (NCBI taxonomy): Eukaryota > Metazoa > Arthropoda > Insecta > Coleoptera > Lycidae > Platerodrilus > Platerodrilus igneus. The sequence goes on from JARFIW010000830.1 coordinate 5,088,794, forward strand.
GTCCAAGTTGAAAATCTAAGAAATTTTCACACGTCGCGCAACGCGTCTGCGAACAACTAATTAATTTTGTATAGAAATTGATGTTTCCACCTCTCATATCTGCCTCTTATTTCAACCAATATTTTCCTCGTGACGTTGCTCAAATCCGATCTTTAATTATCGGTGTCTCTGCTTTACCTGTTTTATCCGTCTCTTTCTAACCTGGTTTTAGTGGTGCAAATCGATATTCTTTACTATCGGCTATTTCAATCCACGTGGATTCCTATGTTAATATAAACTACGGCTTATCCGACCGTTTGCAATATACGCAGAATTTTCATGTTTATCCAAACAAATTAAACAGAACGTGATATTTAAAAATACGCAGGTGTTCAATCGTAATACTTCTACGATTTGGATATTCCACGTATTTTAACCTTCCTTGATATATTTGTATGCTAGCAACGCGTCTCATATTTGGTATTATTGAGTTTTTAAAAGCTTTTATGCATATTATGTATTACTAATGGTTCAATTAACTCCAATTAAAATAATAATGAATGGCATTGACTTTTACCCTTTAATTTTTAGCGAATACTAATTAAATATTAATTATTATTAGTACACGTTGTTTAATACCCGTTACTTAAAAATTGAATTAATTAATATAAATTTCGCACGTAATTTCTATTTGTTTCTTTATACAAGGTGATTAAAATTGTTTGATGTCGTTAATTAATTTTCTACCCTGGTCTACATTTGAGTAAAATATATATATATATATATATATATATATATGTATATATATATATATATATATATAATTATAAAGACAAGTTATTTGCAGTCCGCAATAAAAAATTGTGTAGAACAATATATAAAATAAGATGTATCTGTAAACAAACTCTTATGAAAATAATAAGAGCTTATTGACGATACAAATCGGGCTAGTAGTTATATAGCCATTAACAAAACATTAGATTTATTACTTCACAGGGGAAGAAACATCTACTGACCGACGGTTTCGGCTTTGTTAAGCCTCATCAGATCAAATTAGTTTCCAACCCTAAGAAGTAGTCGAAGCTATTATACTGATATAATTTCGAAACAATCTCTGTACTATTGCAAAAGTAAATAAAACCGCCATCAAGTGATAAAACACCAACACTACTAAGTGTGGAAGTACAGAATTGAATCGAACTTCAACAAAGTTCTTGAAGAGCGGAGGAGATGCACGTTCAGTAATATGCTACAGATAGAGACGGATATAAAAGCATTGGTTTTCAAAACGCACATACTTAATCCACGTGGAGTAATGAGACGCTGTCAGCACTATCTATTTTCTATAACTCAAGTAGAGTTTGGAACGCGACATCAAATATGCATAAGACAGAGAAACAAATATTACAGGCGGAGATTTATGACGACACAGAACAGTATCATTGGTTGAAACGGATAGTTTTACAAACGGACTAACATACGACAAGTGGAAGCGATTTTCAGATTATACGGCGCGTCCACGAGGTGAATTTCTGAAAGCTTTAAGTCAGTTATATCAAAATTTGCAAAAGTGTTATTTTAAAATAAGTTTTTCGCGTGAAGTGTGGTCTAGAGGTGGCAGTTTAAAGATATAAATACTCTGAAAGAATTGGGCTCTCCCTCTTTATATTCTCATCGCTTTATACGACTTACAACAATAGACCGACGTTATAGTAGCATTTTGTGAGTATTAAAAATTATTCATAATACAGTAAATGTAGTACTAGCACTTGTAACTTGGTAGTTGAGGCCTTATAGTTATTAACGTGAGTAGTGTCGAGTGAATTAAATTAACCGAGGTCCAACTAATACCATACCAAGCTAGTAAATCAATAAACAGAAGAATAATATACGTGAGTTTATATGCTGTTATGGAATGGTAATTGGAAGCAAGGCGCTGCAGACAGGATTATCATCTATGAATATGTGGAGTATCAGAGCGCATAGTCACGAAGCCAAGAGGTTCTGGTGAGCATCGTTGGAGGGATGGAGGCTTGACGCATTCTCCAGGTAACTTATTTGAATTTTCTGTTATCTGATAAACTTTTGGAGTTATTTGGTGAGGTGTGAGTGAACATCGGGGTTATTGATGGTTATATAACATATCGGAAAAGATACATGTACTTGACAATTATTAGGGTTATTTAAAATATTGAAAAAGGGTGTATGTAAAACTTACTAAATTTCATTATGAATTTAAATTGGATTGTTAAGGGTACATGGGTTTATTAGTTTTGTGGTAATTTTATGCAATGTCAAAGGCATACATTAATAAACTGGGTTATTATGAGCTCACCATACTCCAGAGTACAATAAATATAGGGTATTATCTGGGGCCCATCTACTCATATTGTATTAAACGTGTTTGCAAATACTAATTTAAAACAAGGACTTTAAAACATATCACTTATTGAGTTGTAATTAGTGTACCAAATTGTGTATACCTGTGAATAATTTGTTTGTAAATAGCGGTAAATAAAAGATAGTATGATTGTTGTATTATTTGGTGATTTTATTGAATGGTGTGCGAGTGGGAAGAAAGAATGATTGTAAATTAAGGTATCCGAGAAAAGGCACAGCTGATCTAGCCAGGGAAGCTGCTGAAGATTGTTGCAGCAGAATAAACGGGTAAGAATATTTTTATAATTTTTTTGTATTTTTTTTGAAAATCAGTGTTGACACTGGCGATGTCAAACCCATAAGTCCCCGATCACAGCAATCTTAGAACGGCCCAACGTTGGGGCTTGAATGATTTTTAGGGAGTTCCAGAGCTATGTCCCATACCACAGCAATATATATATATATATATATATATATATATATATATTGCTATGAATACTTGTTGTCGTGTTGTATATAACAAGAAAACGCAGTTGCTACCTTCTAAGACAACAAACATAAAAACAAGACAAAAATTGCTAAAAGCATATGTGTGGAGCACAGAGCACTGTACGGCTGTGAAGCGAGGACAGTAAAAGATGTAGTCAGGAAAAGAATAAAAGCTGTGGTAATGTGGTGCTACATACTTATGCTAAAAACATCATGGACAGATAAACTTAAGAATAAGGAGGTTCTAGAATGAGTAAGGCAAGATGGATATCTGTGGAAAACAGTAAAAAATAGGAGAGATAGGATGATAGGACCCGTTCTAAGGGTTTGAAGGAATAGTTCAGAATATATTAGAAGCTGAGAAAGAAGGAGACGAAGGGATGTAGAGTTAGACCTAGATTAGACAATTGCAGAACACATATAGTGAAAGATGTAGGCTATGAGAATTTCAAGGAAATGTTTAGGCTAGCTCAGAATAAAAATCAATAAAGGTACCCATCCAACCAGTTCCAGGACGGAAACCTAATGATGAAAAAGTAATTGTATTTAAACCTTATGATTATAGTAAACACCTACAGGTGCTAATTTTGTAATATTCTCAACAAATGTTGATTGTGCGGTACGAGTAATGGGAAAATCAGTGATTCGGCAAATGTCAAAGTGGTTAGGATCTTGGTTCCCTCAGGTTGCTTAATTCTCTTTGTATACCAATATTACGGAGAAAATGCAAAAGGTATTAAAAAAAGTTTAGCACAAGATCGTGCTGTATCGTACAAAAAAAAGCAACAGCTATGTTTGAAGACAACAAACGTAGAAACAAGGAAAAAATGTTGAAAGCATATATGTGGAACACAGCTCTATATGACTGTGAAACGTGTCAGTAGAAGAAGCAAACAGGGAAAAGTAGAAACCTTTGAAATGCGGTTCTGTATGATGAAGATATTATGGACAGGCAAAGTTACGAACAAAGAGGTACTAGACTAGGGAAGGAGAGATATCTGTGGAAAATATTAAAAAATAAAGTATAAGAGATAGGATGATAGGACACGATCTAAGACATGACAGAATGGTGCAGGATATATTAGATGTAGAGAAAGGAGAAAAAAGAGGTAGAAGTACACCTAAATTAGACTATTGCATACAGTTAGTGAAAGATGTAGACTGTACGATTTCCGGAAAATGTGTAGATTAGCTCAGAATAGGAAACAATGGAGGACGCGTCCAACCAGTCCCAGGACTGAAGATCTAATAATGATGAGATTTTTTAAGCGTATTCGGAGTATTGTTTGCGTAGCTTAATCCCGAAATTTTTAAAAATACAATTCCAATTTTAATTGCCTTGTTTCTAAGCTTCAACTTTACACTAACGAACAAAATTTATAGTTTTTTATATTTTTGATAGTGCAGTTTTTGGCGGTATAGAGAATATTGAACGCAACAACGCAGCAAAAGAAATTTCAAATATCAACTTTATATGTTCGGAACTCAGGTGGGTGTGTGCACCGACCTACTTAATTTTTTTATACCTTTTGTTTTAATATAGATTTGAATTTTTAGCGCATTTTAAAGATAACATGTTTTACAAATTTGCATCTTCTATAGTAGTTAGTAGTGCCAACTTTGCCTATCTTAGGTTTTTTAAATACTTATAAGCCATTAGATTTTAATGATCTTAAAAGTGGTATATAAATTACCGCTTAACTATTTTTAAAATTTTAGGATGTAACAAAGAAAAAGCGTTTCAAAGGTGTTTCTTAAAAATTTCTATTTCCTACCTTTTCTTCCTTGAGGTACAGTGTAGCTTAAATCCTGAAACTCTAAGTTAACTGGTGGACGTTGAGGCAGGTGCGAGAGCGTTTTCTTTTTAACGTTTAGATTATCTTCCATTTTTAGATCTACACCAAATTATGTTATCAATTTTAATTGACCACAAGTGGTATATTACGTTTAACTTTACTTATTTCCGTTTGATATTATAAAACTTCACTTTAATATTACTACGCACTGCTTTTAACCGCATTCATTGAGTCACTGAATGTTAGAAGTGAGTTTCATGTTTATTTACATGAAGCATCAGGCATAGCGTGTTCCACCACTTCTACTTTCATAATCGTATTATTGGCAAGTACACTGACCTCATTTAATTACTCTGTCCTATGAACACACAGTAGTTGGTCTGACCATGGTCTAAGTTTGACTGATATGTGTAATTTTAATTTTTTGTTTAATTATTCAGGGTGATTCATAATCGGGTGTAACAAACTCTGACATTTTGTTTAGGAAGTCATTTTAAGTAAAAAAAATATTGCATGAACATATATCGTATTTAAATTAGTTTCTGAATCAAAGTGTTATTAAAGTCAGAGCAAATCAACAAATAAATAAATAAAAGATGTGTTTGAGCGGATAATTAATAATCATTTATAAGGAAAAATAATAATATTTATAACAAATGCTCAAAATGTGCATCTTGAGTTTGATTTGTGGTTCATTATTATTGTTTTTGATTATTATTTATGAGATTTCAGTCTTGATTTAACTTTAGGCAGTTTTTCAAAACTACTACAACTCGGACTAGTTTTTTATTTGTAGGTATAATGAAGGTTTCAATTCAATTAGAAGTATAATGTTTGGTTTTACAGATTATTTTGTAATTTCTGAGCTTTTAATTTTACAATGAGTAACCCCAAGAAAACAGTTCACTGTCAAGGAAGAGAAATTATTTATATTGTGTATAAGTTTATGAGAGAAGAAAAGAACGAAATGCCTGTCATTCCTATGAATAATTTACGAGAACGAGTAGCAACAGCAACTGAAGTTGGACTAAACACAGTCGAGCGAATTATTTCAAAAGCGAAGAGCAAACCGTAGAGTGGCAAATTTGTATCACCAAGGAAGAAAATTAATAAGAGAAGTCCTAAATCTAAAGTGGGTCAATTTGAGGATTGTGGTAGTAATTTTATGATTTTTAGATTAAATTTCTATGAAATGTTCATTTTTAAAAAATAATAAGAGGACAGTATTGTTAGATTTTCCGTTATTTTTCAAATAAATTGCCTAAAACATTTGTTGACAGACAGTCCTGTCGCTACTCATGCGGTAGCTTGACATGTATGTATAATCGGTGGTACGTTGTCAGCGTTACTACTTTCAACAAATACACCGCATCAATGTTTCCGATTTGTCACCTGGATCAAATCTTAAGAGTTATCTAACACGACCAAAGTGACAACATTCCGCCTTCGAAAAGAAAAATAAAACTTAATGCTGGTTTCTATGGTCAAAGACAGCTAATCCTGTGTTTTATATATACATATATATATATATATATATATATATATATATATATATATATTGCCGTGGATCTCGATAAAATCCACACCAATAAAATTATGTTCGAACTTTTTTTTATTTCTTTAAAACTCGAAAATTGTTCATAATAGAAAATTTCTCAAAGATTAAATAATTCAAAAAACATAATTTCTTACCCGTTTTCCTCTCTTCCTCGGTTGAATTGCCTTCTTCAACTGCTTCCGGCTAGCTCAGTTGGACCTCCTCTTGGATATCTAGATTCACTCTCATATTCTATCATTCACGCACACTCCCAATAAAACCACAAAATACAACAAACATACAATCTTTTATTTTTCACTATTTACAAATAAAATTAAATTTTATCCACATTTCAGTGATCAAGTTACACCTCAATAAATCCTATTTTGTAATGTTCAGGATTTTAATTTAAATTATGAAACACATAGAATGTACCCGGAGTAAATGGGCCCTGAATAATATTTTATTTCTCATTCCTTTTATTTAATTTATTTTAAATCTAAGTAAACTCTGAAGTATGATGAGCTCATGATAACCCAGTTAATTATGAATAGTGTATGCTTTTATACTTTGCATACTCTTATAACAAACAAAAAAACATCCATGTACTCTTCACAAATTGTAACTTTCTGATGGAACGTTAATAAGCTTTATATACACCTTCAGATTTCTATTTTTGGCCGCCATGTCTAGGCTGGATTTAATGTTATTCCATTCTTTTTCTACTTCCTTAGTATCAGATATTTTGCCGATATCTTTGAGCAATTCATTTGACTTTTTTTTCAAATCTTTCTTGAATATCTATATCTTTTAGTTTCTCTAAGTCCAAGTGCCTTTTTCCGTTCCTTTTTTTCAGATTTTTAAATTTAAGTGCAGCCTTCATAATTACGATGTTGTGGTCAGTATCCATATCTGCTTCTGGGTAGCTTCTACAGTCTTTTACTTGATTTCTAAACCGTTGTCTAACAAAAATGTAATCTATTTGATATCTTGCTATATCTCCTGGCATCTTCCACGTATATCGTCTTCTAGCATGATGTTGAAATAATGTGTTTGTGATGATTAAATTGTTCTTGCCGCAAAATTCTACCAGCCTATTTCCCCTGTCGTTTCTCGTGCCTAAACTAAATAAACCTACTACCGCTCCTTCCCTACCCTCACCTACAACGGCATTAAAATCCCCCGTAATTATTAAATTTTCATGTCCTTTTACGTATCTTAATATGTCTTCGATATCTTTGTAGATGGCTTCTACCTCTTCGTCACTGTAGCTAGAGGTGGGCATGTATACTTGTATTATTACTGTGTTTACCGGTTTAGATTCTAATCTAACCATGAGTACTTTCTCGTTCTTTTGTAAGTAATGTTCTACACAGTATCCTATCTTTTTCCGCATAACTATCCCTACACCCAAATTTCCTTCCTCTGCTCCTGTATGAATTACCCTGAAGTCTCCACTCCAAAAATCCCCTGCCTCTGGCCACCGAACTTCGCTGATCCCTACTATGTCTAGTGATAACCTATTCATTTCGATTTTTAGGTTCTCTAGCTTACCTACTTGCTTCATACTTCTAACATTCCACGCTCCGACTCCCAGAATGTTCCCGACTCTTATTTTTAACTTTCCGATCGCATCCGACGAAGTAGTCCCTCCCGGAGATCCGAATGGGGGACTATTTTAACGGCGTCGCCGTGGATCAATGTAGTAAGCGTAAGACTACGGATCCCAAGGTCCCGGGTTCATATCCCGACACGGCCGACTGCTTGAAAAATGGCAGGTGAGCATTTTTCACAAATATTACGCCCTCGTTCGGATGAGAGGTTAAATGGAGGTCCCGTGTGTGAGTGTTGTCACGCACGTTAAAGATCCCTACCTTGCCTGGAACGGCAAGGGTTCGGCAAAATTCTAAATTTCCAGGCAACAAAAAACTCGCCTTCTGGCCAATGTAGTACCTACTGGTGGAGCATTGGAAATGTAAATGAACGGACTATTTTAACTCCGGGATTTTTTACCCCAGAGAATACCATCATGTTTGTAACAATTTAAGTACGCTGTGTACTTGGGAGATAATGTGGTGGTTTCCCGTTGCCTTCCACATTGCGGTAGTGTTTTTTATTAAAAGAATTATTGAGAATAAGATCTTTTATAACCAACAGTAAGTTACCTTTGGATGTAATAGAATCAAACATTTTAATATTTGAAAAAATAGCTATAGTCAAAGGCTATGTAAAAAATAACGATAAAACATTTTTAATAGAAATACCAATAGTAGAGATTAACAATTACAATTATTATCACTAATTTGCTTTTCCAATGAAAATGACTAGCACACACCAAGTTATTATTCCAAAAACCAAATTCCTATCCTTAAATGAACTAAGATATGGTTATACGAACGAAAAATGTGATGAAGTCACACCCAATCAATACTTATGCCAATCATTGACAACAACAACAATTCAAGAAGACAGCCTTTGCGAAGTACAACTACTAAAATCTACCAATCATTATGAAAATTGCGAAGCCAAACCTGTACAAATCACCAACATGAAAATCCAGAAAGTAACGGAAAATAAATGGATATCCATTTTCCCCACCGAAGTAATCGCAACAATGTACTGCAGTCAAGACGAAAGTAATTTAGCATTAACCGGAAGTAAATTAATCACCCTTAAGGAAACTTGTTATTTGAAATTGAAAAATGAAATAATTAGAGTTTACCAAGATCCCGTACAGAGCATGAAATTACCAAATCTACCCGATCTATAAATCAAGACGAAGACAAAGAAATACTTCAAAAACCCCTGCAATTGGAACACCTGGAATTAGACAACTTCAACCACGCCATGTAACTCATGGAAGACTACAAGGAACACTTGAACGAAATCAAAACGCCCAAAGTGCACTACGATAATATTAGTGTATTGACAATTATATTGATTATATTGACGATTTTATTGATTATTTATGTAATTTACAAAATGTATATTATAAAATAGGCGGTCACAGACAGTCACGTACCGAGATTACCTGGAAAGGAAGCTCGCAAAAAAAGTAATTATGAATAGCTTTAAGATAGCAACAATGTATTATGAATAAGAGTCAAGTGTAAGCAGACATTAGGTCTGCAAGTTCCCACAGACATGTGAGGGGGTAGGGATATTATAAAAGGCCCGGGAGCTCCACTCGCAGGCAGTTAATCCATCGTTCAGCTTTAACATTGCAGTTCGTTAGATAACTCACTTTGTACAATTAATTAATAGTTTCGGACTTAGAGTAATTATTTCAAGATTGTCTAAATTTAACATTAATTTCGGTATAACAAATAAATAAATGTGTTAAGAAGTTTGGAAGTCTTTTAAAAAAAGCCGCTCCCAAGCCACAAACCTTAACTCGCGTGCTTGTTTATAACTATCCTTGAAATTATCGATTTTTGATTCTCTTCTTCGGGATATACTTTATGTATCTCGCTTGTAATCATAGCCTTTCATTCAATCTTGGTCTTTTCATTGCTCCTTCCGACTCTATCTTTAAGATTAAAAATCAATATCTTAACTAACGTATACTGTGTTTACACCAATTCTGTGTGGTTTTGTTTACGTCCTTGGCTGGTTTAATTCCAATGGCCATTCTTTCCAATAAGCTATTATATTTGTTTGTAGCAACTCTACTAAGAAATACATCTTTCCCCCTGTTATTTGCAACGTGTTGGTTTTTACGTTTGAAACCTAGAAATCGTTATTTTTAACATGCTCAACGCTTTTAAAACTGTTTCATAGTACTTCATTCTCAATGCAATATATTATAATTTTACCCCAAATTATTATTTCTTATTCTCTTTTACATACATACTATAATACATAGTCCCTAACTAAATCTAATTAAGATAAATTATTCCTACATTAATCACGCATTAAACTAAATCGATATTCCCCTATTATCCACTATCTAAGATAGAAAATAATTGTTGAAAATCTTTTAACTAAATAAATTCATTTTACTATACCTAATCGCTCTCAACCCTGAGTTCACTTATGTCCTTATGTACTCTATTGACCTTTTTAATTACACGATAATATATATATATATATATATATATATATATTGCTGTGATAAGGGATTGTTTAGGGGTGTATTGAGCAGTAAGGGTCGTGTAGTAACTGTAAATAGCAATGCGAATCAGAAAACTGCATTTATTTAGCAGGAAATTAAGTGATTCGTACATTATGTAAATAGCAAGCATTTAGCACCCTGTATATGGACCGTAGTTAACTTTAATCAACGCCAGTAAGCATATTTTCCAATAATCGAACGCGTATTCAGCAGAGAAATAATGGTACATGTAATTAAACTACGTTGAAAAGTGTTCAACAAGCTCACAAAACTAATACGCAGAAGATAAGAGAGAACCTAATAAATCCGCATGCAATTACGCTTGTGATAAAGAACGAACAATAAACGCTTTGATAAGAAAACTCACTTTCAAAGATCAGTTTAAATAAATACGAAAACAGCATTCGTGTTACATCATTTATTTTGTACAATTTCCCAAAACTTTATCTATACAAAACAACACACATTAGTTAAAAGTCCGGCCACGATAACAATAGCAAATAACAGCATGATATGAGAATCCATAATAGTTTCATCAGAAATTAGCTTGAAAATACTGAGAATATTAAAAACAAACGTGGTTGGTCGCAACAATCTGTAAGACTGCTTGGAAAACCAATCCAAATGTAGTGGAAAAAAGCTATATAACACTCACCGGTAATAAGGCTGCACAGTCTCAACTTGAAGCACGTCGAATCCACAACACTTTTAATCAGAAAGTTACGCGTCAGATAAATAAAATTTATAGTATAGTGAAATAGTACTGTGCAACAATTGCGTTAAGAATATATCAAGAGTTTTTGCCGTTTCTTTTAGAAAACGACTTCTGGGCTAATTCTGGTCTGAAATTCTGGGACAATTCTAATTCTGAACAATTTCTAATTCTAATTCTGGGTCTAATTCGAATTCACGAATATAAGAAATTCATAATTGAAAGAAAGACACGAATTCCAATTGGTATTTAAGGCGTATACAGAGAAATATAAAATAAAGCACGAGGCGATTTTTGGAAACAAGGGGTAACCGTACTGAACTATAGGTTCAAACGTAAGGAGTACAAAGCAGAGCATTGGTTCTCGATTGAAAATGATGAGGAGGGGTGTTGATCCACAACACGAAACAACATATCGGGAGATCACAGGTTAGACTTACCTAGTTTTTAGGAATCTTTTCAATTTAAATTTTTATACTGAATATATTAAATTTCTTAAAACTTGTAAGAAGTCAACAGGAACATTGCATACGTTGAAACTTACGTAATAATGATAAAAAGGTCTCGAACGTTCCAGATTTTTTTGTAAAAGGGTGTTGTTTTTGGTGACTTTATATTAAATTAAAAGGATATAAATTTTGGGATAACAATCCATATTATATTAATTGTTTTAAGGGTGTTTTGTGAAGTGTAAATATTATTTCCTTTCATTATATGAATGTTGATTGAATTAGTTTTATCAATTCACACAGGTAATCATAAAGGAGTGAAAGAAAATTGATCATCGTAACGTTGTACACTTGTTCAGTAGAACGTTTATTACACCGAGTACGGCGTCATCATTAATATTTAAATAACGCAACAACGGGGGGGGGGGTTACATATAAAACATAATTGTAGTATAACAAACAAAAAGACATACATGTCAAAATTTTAACGAACATATTTTTTTTCCTTTTAGTCTTCATTTGGTGTTAATTCGGATTCAGAATTCTGATTGGTCGCTGTAGCGAATGACAAAATATTAATTGTAGGTCTCACATCGGCTTACACGCATAAAAAGACACAACGGAACTACTAAAAGTATTTACGATGGGTCCTTTTGTACATAATGAACATATAAATAGAAATACACCGCAAAGACGCGATGGAAGTAAAACTATAAGGTATGCTATTTACAATGGGTCTTTTGGTATAAATATAAGCAACCTTTCTAATACAATTACAGAAGACACGATGGAAATACTACACTGCAAGGTGTGCGTATTTGTGATGGGTCTTTCACACAGAAACACGATGGAAATGCCGCACGTAAAGCGTACGCATTTGCGGTGAGTCTCGTAACTTCTTTTATCTAACCCGGCAATGTGTAATTGCCATTGAAAAAGGATTATAAAAACAAATACTCATACGTGAGATTCGACTCAGATTTTAGTAAGCGTTGGAAATCTTCAGGAGTCCAATCGATTGGCCAAAGACCTAGTTGCTCTCTTGCACACTTTAGAGTTTTTCGCGTTCCAATCTTAATGAGTACATAACGGTTATGTGGCAATATATTTTTTATGATGTACGGTCCAAAAATTCACAGTTGATTTTTTCGGGTCTCTGACCTCTACTTAACGATACGGCATCGCCAATTTTGAAAGTATAACCTGCCCGTCGTTTCTTAATTGCAGCGGTTACTTGTTTTTTAGCATTGTGTCTCAGATTATATACCGCTTATGTGCGATCTACTGGAATAGTGGTACTACCAGAGGTAGGCAAGTCCTTGAGGATGGTACGAATTTGTGGGGCCTGCCCTCTAGCCCAAAAACTAATTTAAATGAAGAATGCCCGGTAGTTATTTGTACTGTGGTGTTGATGACTAGTTGTATTTTCCAAATTTTGCTCAGCCAATCTGTTGTTTTATTTAATTAGATTCTAAACATATTAGTGATTAGTTGGAGCGATGTACACCTGGGGTTGTCACGTGCAGTTCAACACCAAAATGCTCGACAAATGATTTAAAAATTTTTGCTGTAAAATTTGTTCCAGCGTCATGAATTATTTTGCTCGGTGTTCTAAAAATGCATACAAATGTGGTAAGATTAGTTTTAGTTTCTTCCGCAGTCAGTGAGGATTGATGTTACAGGAGAGTAAACTTAGAAAAGGCGTCGACTAGGACTAGAATATATTTATATTTGTCGGGAATACTGGGTAGAGATCCCAGACAATCCATATGTATTTTATGAAAAACTTCACTGGGTTTCGAAATAGAAGTGAAGAAACCTTGCTTGGAGCCAGATGTATTTTTGGGCACAGCACAAATCAGACAATGGTTAACATACTTTTTTATGAAACGGCCCATGTTTGGAAACCAAAAATATAATTTAATAGATGCAATTGTCTTCAACCAATGTGACTTTGATTATCACGAAAGATTTTAAGTGATTAATATCTATTATTTGAAGGTACAAAGGGTAGATGAACGGTCTTGCCGTTCGCCAGAGTGACAATTCGGAAAACCGTGCCTTGATCAATTTTATATATTTTACTTGCATCCTTTTCATCACTATCTAAAGATTTGATTATTTGGCTGCATTCGGGGTTTTGATTCTGAGAAACAGTGAGTTCTTAAAAATTTATGGGACTAGTGTTTAGTTGGTTCACGTGCTCAGTAGGATTTCTGCTCAAAAAGTCAACATGAGATATTTCGGAACCCTTACGATAAAGTATATCAAAATTATAATCTTGCATGTATACCCACCACCAGGCGATACGTTGTTTAAAATCTTTTTTGTTAGCTGATAATTTTAGAGAGTTGCAGTCTGTTACAAATGTGAACGTGATTCCGATTAAATAAACCCGAAAGTTTTTAAAAGCCTTCTCAACCGTCAAAGTTTCTAACTCAAAAGAATGATAATTACTTTTCTTTTTGGTTGAAGTACTCCACAGGCCGGAAAGAATTCTCGAATTTTTGCTTTAATATAGTGCCGAAACCGAGGCTACTTGCATCGGTAAGAAATTGGGTTTCTAGACTGGGATCAAATATTTATTGCAGTGGCTTCTGCGTCAACACATCAATAATGTAACATCTAGCCTTTTCACATTCTGAGTTCCAAATAAATGGAACGTTGTTTCTCGTTAAATTGATTATACAAGCAACTTTAGTGGAAAATGCAGGTACGAATTTTCTTAAATAACTAACCAAGCCGACGAATTGCCGTACTTGTTTAACATTTGTGGGTAATGGGCTTTCCTTGATCGCCTTAATCTTATTTTCGTCTGATTTAATACCTTCAGAAGATATTTAGCTACCAAGGTAGCGGCCTTTTTCCATAAAGAAACGACACTTTCGAATGTTGATCGAGAAACCTGTTTTGCGAGTTACGTTTCGGGTCTTGGGAGCGGTGTTTTTAAAAACTTCTTCAAAAACTTCGTAACAATTCATTTACTTAAACAGAAATTAATATCGAATTTTGACAATTTGGTATTAATTATTCTAAGTCGAAAATAAAATATTCATTGAACCATTATGAGGACGAGTAGCCTAGGTAAACAACAATGCTAAAGTTGTAATACTCAGACTGACTGACTGGTCTTGGGGCTCCCGGGGTATTTATGTTTTCCCTGCCCCTCACAATTCTGTAGGAACTTGCAGAGCTCATGTCTGCTTATTTCTTAATACTATTCATAAATACATAGTGACAATCTTACTTTTTAGGTAATCACGTTATCTTAACCGTCTGTAACCTGCCATCTGCAGTGTCACTGTCGTCTGGAATACATTGTATTGCATCCGTTCCATGAACTGTTAATAACTTTTATTAATTATCCTTGGATTACATTGTTGTACTTGACTTAATAATTTCTTAATAATTTCTAATAATTTCCTATTAGATTCTATTTTATAATACATATAAAGATTGGGGTATACATAACTTGCGTAGAGCGTTTAAAACTAACTCCAATTTATGCAATCCCTCTTCTATGGTTGAGGAAGGTATGAGAACGTCATCAACATACACTACTGCCACGTTGTATTTCAAATTACCTAAAGCTAAATTAATGGCTCTTTGATAAACAGAAGGGCCGTTGGCTAGACCGAAAGGTAATCGGAGAAACTCCTACAGTCCGTCCAGTGTTACGAACGCTGTTTTTTTGAAATGGAATCGGGGAAGATTGGAATTTGATAAAACCCCGAAGTCATGTCAAGACACGTAAAGTCTTTACCCTTGCCCAAACGGTCTAATTGGTCGTCTATACGGGGCTGTGGATAACTGTCTTTTACAGTAATCTTGTTTAATGCTCGAAAATCGACGTATAAGCGGCCACTTCCGTCCTTTTTTTGCACGAGAATTATGGGGCTAGCGTAAGGTGAATTACTTTCGCGCACAATTCCTTTATTGATGAGGTCCTCAATAATATCCCTAACTTTTCGACGGTCAGATTCTGATATTTGATAAGGGTGGTAGTAGATAACCTTGTTTTCATTTAGGGTATACTTAATTCGCCGATATTTACCGCTTTGACCGAGTCGGGCGTAGTAAACAGATCTGAGAAGTCTAACAAGAAACTCATTAGTTTTGTCTATGTGGAGCATTTAAATCGGTAATTATTGATCCAAACAATGACTTTTCGGTGGACGTTTTGGGAACGATTTTCAGAGTAGTTCTATCTTTCAGAAGAAATACATTGTGCTCAAAAACATTTTCACCGACAACAACATCGTAACTCAAATAATTAGGTGGGACGATAACAAGATCAAGATTTAGATGTACTTCGAGAAAATTGATCAACGCATTAGTTGAAATTTGTGCATAATGCCCGGTAGCATCAAACCACTGTAGTAGTAGGATGGGATATTTTTTCTAGGTTCAGTTGATCTACTATCGTTTCATTTATTAAAGAAGAGCGTGGAACCGGTATCAACCAAGCAGCTCTTTCTATAATCTGAAATTGAGATGGTTAATGTGTTTAAGCTTTTATCTGGTGTAGAAAAACAATTAATCATCACATGCTCTGGGGGTTTGTTTTGCTCATAATGTGAGCCGTACTCTGTTTTTAGCTGTTTAGGACCTGAAGAACTCTGTTTGTTCTGTCTACGAAAACAATTCTCGATGCTGTGACTTTGCTTTTCGCATTACCTACAATAGGCGTTAACTTTCGGTATGCCTTGCATATGAGGAATTTTGCGGCTAGAAACACGACAATCAAGTGCAAAGTGGCAATTTTTATGATAAGCATAGCAAGTTGCCCCGGGCGCCGAGGAAGCCGTAAGATCGGGTTAAATAACTTGTTTGTTATAGAATGAGTCACCCCCGGATCTTTTACATAATTTGCCTAAAGTACAATTAAATCGCTTACTGTCGAGATATTGCAATCAAATGCAGCAGTACGTACCGTCGGATCGTGGATCGTATGAATAATTATTTCTATCAAATTAGGTTCGCACCAGCTAGCGCGCAAACATTTTAGTTTTCCTAATTTAGTGCGTACATATTCAACATAACTACTAGCATTACCACTGCTATACTGCATCAGCTAACAATTTATTCAAATTCTGTTGCCTAGGGAGATATGTAAAATCAGTTTTAAAAAAATCCCAGTTTTCATCAGTTGATTGCCATGCAGCGAACCAATTTTTAGCAGATTTTAATAAAATAAAGAACCCACTCTACTTATGGCTTTTCTGTCTGACCGTCCAAACTCGTTTTTATACCCCTCTATTTTTTCCAACCAAACCCCTGCGTCGGTAATATCTGGATCAAAGTTCGGCAATGCTAATGAAGCCGACATTTCGGAGTGGCTTCGGATCTGAGTAGCAGGAATGGTGGTTGGCTGATCACTGCTGTCTACAGGGCATTGTAAGTCTTTCAAAACTGATGCAATTGCCTCTAATAAACGGCTTAAATTGTTACTATCCATTTACCACATTTAAGGGCCAACGCCAAAGAAAATAGCACATGTACTAAAAAGAGCTAACGTAATCTATTGATTATTACACGTGTACCCCACACCTGATGCTAGATTTCCTGTTATTTTGCAAATAAATAGCCTAAAACATTTGTTGACAGACAGTCCTGTCACTACTCATACGGTAGCTAGACTGTATGTACAACTGGTGCTACGTTGTTAGCGTTACTACTTTCAACATATACACTGTATCGTTTCCGATTTGCCATCTGGAACAAATCTTAAGAGTTATCTAACAGTATTTTGGCTGCCAATGGTTTAAAAAATTTAGCCTGTCTATTTTTATCTACACACGCACGGAAACATGACACTCGAAAAACACAATAAACAATACACCAAAAAAGTTACAGGTTCCGCATACAAACATTATGTTAATAAATTACTGATTGTGCAATCCATATAGCATAGCAGTTGAGTTAACTTAGAATACGCATCCGGAAATTCAATGTTTTTAGATTTTACTTATATTGTATTGTTCTTTCATTTTATACGATACCTCTCGCTTCCTTCATTGCGCATCTCACAGCCCATGATATTTTGAAAGACCGATAATTATAGCGTCGCTTACGAAGACTACCTGGCCTATTAAGTATTGCAATAAAACTACAACGCTTGAACTCATTTTTCGTATGCATCTGCCTTAAAATAAACCTTCCGATTATTTCTCTTGTTACAAGTGTGTTCTTTTGCAATAAAATGTCGTAGACGTGAATATATATATATATATATATATATATATATATATATATATATATTGTTGTGAATTCAAAGGGTTAAAGCAGAGTGAAACAATAAAATTTCACCAACCCTGTATATAGAAAAGAACAAATTATTTACGCGCAAAATTAATTTAATTTATTTAAGGAGAACGGACGGGTATTAACGTATTTTTATAATTAATAATTGGAATGTTAAAATTATATGAAGGAAAACAGTTTTAAAGCAAATAGAAGATCAAGGATACGGATAATTAATCATAAGTTATTTGAATTCAACACATATAAGCATAAGGGAACGTGCTGTGTAAGAAAATCAATAATTCCAAGGCAAATGTATTCGTTTTATACAGATACGAAGAAATATAAAGTCTAAGAAGTTGTTATGTTCAAACGTTCGATAAACAACAAAAACACATGCGTTTTAAAAGGTTACATTCGAAGAAGTCGAGCGTGTGTTAAGATAGGATTTCATAGAAAATATTTTCAAACGTCAGTTTGGTATAAATAACAAGGCTAGCAAAGCAAAGCGCGAGGGAAATGGACAATCGGGTATATAAAACAGATAGAGACAGATATAAAAGCGTTGGGATTAAAAATCACGTAGGCATACACGTGGAGTTGAGATAAGAAGTCAACAATATCGATTTTCTGTAACGCAAGTGGGGTTTTGAACGAGACAACAGACATGCATGAGACAGAGATAAATATAGTTTAGGAGGAGTTTGGTGATGACAGAAAACTCTGTTATTGGTCAAAAGTCAACAGTGTTAGAAACAAATGCACACGCGACGGTTGTAAGCAAATTCGAAGTATACGACAAGCACGGCGGGAAAAATTTTCAGAATTAACCGACGGTTACATTCAAAATTTGTAGAAACGGAGTTTGAAAATAAATTTTTCGAGTGAAGTGCGTCCACTAAGGGGGTTTTGAAAGCATATAAATTCCAGAGCTTTAATATTCAAGTTCTCTTTTCGATCACTGCGATAAAGTGCTGAATGCTGGTCCGACTAGCATACAATAAGTTTTTTTTAGTGAGTATTATTTTATGTGATTATGTTTCCGTAAATAGAGAAGATACAAGTATGAAAACGTAGTAGCGGACCTCTAATTGTTGACGCGAAGTACGAGTAGTACATTTTAAATTAATAAAGGTCCGGTTACTCCTAAGCAAAAATCAATAAATGGAAACATGATATATGGGGGTAACCAAAGCTGGTAATCTATTTTGTGTGCATGATATGGATGGTAGAGGCTTGTGGATTCGACAAGCAGTATAGTCAATGGTAACAACGCCAAAGGGTTTTTATGGTAACCATCTCTAATGGGAATGAAGACTAAAGAATTCTCCAGGTATTTATTTGAAATTTCTGTTGTATAAACATTTGTGAAATTTTGTTCTGTGTGGTTGACGTTTTTGGTGGCATGTTTATGGTTGTAGAAATTTATTGTAAATGACACATGTACTGGACTATTTATTAATGTTTAAATATTGAAAAAGGGTGTATTTAAAACATCCAAAATTTAGTCAGGATAAAAATTGAATTGTAAAGGGTAAACGGGTCTGTAATTTTTGGTTTTAATTTATGCAAGGTTTAAAAGGCATATACAAACTAAACTGGGTTATCATGGACTCACCATACTCCAGTGTGAAGTCAATGTTGGGTAACATGTGGGGCCCATTCATTATATGAATATTGATTGACTTGGTTTTATCAATTCAAACAGGTAACCATAAAGGGGTAAATGAAAATTGATCATTGTAACGTTGTGCACTCTGTGTAAATTAAAAAGGGCTAGCCGAGGCATAATAAAATTAGAAGATTAGAGAGAAACACAGCGGTGGCGTTCAGCTGGACGTTTATTACATCGGCGTACGGTGTTATCATATCAATATATTGCTATGAATGCTTGCTACCGTGTTGTATATAACAAGAAAACGCAGTTGCTACCTTCGAAGACAATAAACATAAAAACAAGAAAAAAATTGTTTAAAAGCATATGTGTGGAGCACTGCACTGTACGGCTGTGAAACGTGGACAGTTCAAGATGCAGTCAGGAAGAAGATAAAAGCCTTGGTAATGTAGTGCTACATACTTATAATGAAGACATCATGGACAGATAAACTTAAAAACAAGGAGGTTCTAGAATTAGTAAGGCAAGAAGGATATCTGTGGAAAACAGTAAAAAATAGAACCCGTTCTAAGGGTATGAAGGAATAGTCCGGTATATATTAGAAGCTGAGAAAGAAGAAGAAGAAGGGATGTAGAGGTAGACGTAGGTTAGACAATTGCAGCATACATATAGTGAAATATGTAAGCTGTGGGAATTTCAAGGAAATGTTTAGGTTAGCTCAGAATAGAAATCAGTAGAAGTACACGTCCAACCAGTTCCAGGACGGAAAAACGAATGATGAAAAAAGTAATTGTATTTAAACCTGATGATTATAGTAAACAACTACAGGTGCTAATTTTGCTATATTCTCGACAAATGTTAATTGTGCGGAACGAGTAAAAAATTATTGATTCGACAAATGTCAAAGTGGTTGCGGATTTTGGTTCCCTCATGTTACTTATTTCTCTTTGTATACCAATATTACGGAGAAAGTGCAAAAGGTATTAAAAAAAAGTTTAGCACAAGACCGTGTTGTATCTAACAAAAAAAAAGTAACAGCTTTGTTCGAAGACCACAAACATAGAAACAAGGGGAAAATGTTGAAAGCATATATGTGAAACACAGTTCTGTATGCTTGTGAAACGTGTCAGTAGGAGAAGCAGACAGGGAAAAGATAGAAGCCTTTGAAATGTGGTTCTGCATGATGAAGATATTATGGACAGGCAAAGTTACGAACAAAGAGGTACTAGAGTAGGAGAAGAGAGACGTCTGTGGAAAATAGTAAAAAAGTAGGAGAGATAGGACGTTAGGACACGGTCTAAGATATGGCAGAATGGTGCGGGATATATGAGATATAGAGAAAGTAGAAAAAAAGAGGTAAGAAGTACACAAATTAGACAATTGCATACAGATAGTGAAGCATGTAGGCTGTACGATTTCCGGAAAATGTGTAGATTAGCTCAGAATAGGAAACAATGGAGGACGCGTCCAACCAGTCCCAGGACTGAAGATCTAATAATGATGAGATTTTTTAAGCGTATTCGGAGTATTGTTTGCGTAGCTTAATCCCGAGATTTTTAAAAATACAATTCCAATTCTAATTGCCTTGTTTCTTAGCTTCAACTTTACACCAACGAACAAAATTTAGTTTTTTATATTTTTGATAGTGCAGTTTTTGGCGGTATAGAGAATATTGAACGGCAACAACGCAGCAAAAGAAATTTCAAATATCAACTTTATATGTTCGGAACTCAGGTGGGTGTGTGCACCGACCTACTTAATTTTTTTATATCTTTTGTTTTAATATAGATTTGAATTTTTTGGCGCATTTTAAAGACAACATGTTTTACAAATTTGCAACTTCTATAGTAGTGCCAACTTTACCCATCTTAGGTTTTTTAAATACTTATAAGCCATTAGATTTTAATGATCTTAAAAGTGGTATATAAATTAACGCTTAACTATTTTTAAAATTTTAGGATGTAACAAAGAAAAAGCGTTTCAAAGGTGTTTCTTAAAAATTTCTATTTCCTACCTTTTCTTCCTTGAGGTACAGTGTAGCTTAAATCCTGAAACTCTAAGTTAACTGGTGGACGTTGAGGCAGGTGCGAGAGCGTTTTCTTTTTAACGTTTAGATTATCTTCCATTTTTAGATCTACACCAAATTATGTTATCAATTTTAATTGACCACAAGTGGTATATTATGTTAAACTTTACTTATTTCCGTTTGATATTATAAAACTTCACTTTAATATTACTACGCACTGCTTTTAACCGCATTCATTGAGTCACTGAATGTAAGAAGTGAGTTTCATGTTTATTTACATGAAGCATCAGGCATAGCGTGTTCCACCACTTCTACTTTCATAATCGTATTATTGGCAAGTACACTGACCTCATTTAATTACTCTGTCCTATGAACACACAGTAGTTGGTCTGACCGTGGTCTAAGTTTGACTGATATGTGTAATTTTAATTTTTTGTTTAATTATTCAGGGTGATTCATGATCGGTGTAACAAACTCTGACATTTTGTTTAGGAAGTCATTTTAAGTAAAAAATATTGCATGAACATATATCGTATTTAAATTAGTTTCTGAATCAAAGTGTTATTAAAGTCAGAGCAAATCAACAAATAAATAAATAAAAGATGTGTTTGAGCGGATAATTAATAAGAATCATTTTTAAGGAAAAATAATAATATTTATAACAAATGCTCAAAATGTGCATCTTGTTTGATTTGTTGTTCATTATTATTGTTTTTGATTATTATTTATGCGATTTCAGTCTTGATTTAACTTTAACCAGTTTTTCAAAACTACTACAACTCGGTCTAGTTTTTTATTTGTAAGTATAATGAAGGTTTCAATTCAATTAGAAGAATAATGTTTGGTTTTACAGATTATTTTGTTATTTCTGAGCTTTTAATTTTACAATGAGTAATCCCAACAAAACAGTTCACTGTCAAGGAAGAGAAATTATTTGGATTGTGTATCAGTTTATGAGAGAAGAAAAGAACGAAATGCCTGTCATTCCTATGAATAATTTACGACAACGAGTAGCAACAGCAACTGGAGTTGGACTAAACACAGTCGAGCGAATTATTCAAAAGCGAAGAGTAAACCGTAGAGTGGCAAATTTGTATCACCAAGGAAGAAAATTAATAAGAGAAGTCCTAAATCTAAAGTGGATCAATTTGAGGATTGTGGTAGTATTTTATGATTTTTTAGATTAAATTTCTATGAAATATGCATTCTTAAAAAATAGTAAGAGGACAGTATTGTTAGATTTTCCGTTATTTTGCAAATAAATCGCCTAAAATATTTGTTGACAGACAGTCCTGTCACTACTCATGCGGTAACTTGACATGTATGTATAATCGGTGGTACGTTGTCAGCGTTACTACTTTCAACAAATACACCGTATCAACGTTTCCGATTTGTCACCTGGATCAAATTTTAAGAGTTATCTAACACGGCTAAACTGACAACATTCCGCCCTCGAAAAGAAGAATAAAACTTAATGCTGGTTTCTATAGTCAGACAGCTAGTCCTGTGTTATACAGTGCTTCCCAAAAGTAACGGATATATTCGATTAAATGATTTTCGACAATTTCTGAGTAAAAAGCTCTGACACGTCGATTTTTATTTTTAAATTGTTATTTAATTATGTCATTTTTAACCCACCACCCTTCAACCCCTAAGCGCTAGCATCCCCTACTTAAAAATTTTAAATAGCAATGTACCCCTTGTGATACCTCAATTAATAGCATTTTTCATGCAGAAATAGAATTTTACAAAAAATTCTAAATCGGTTAATAAATAACTGTTTTATTCAATAAACAATATTTAAATAAAAAGCAAAAAACAAACCCAATTTCAATTAAATGTTCAAACTGCTGCCCATTAGCGGTTAGGCAGTGTCCTAATTTAGAGACGAACTCTTGTTGAACTTTGTTTACTACACTTTAGATTTTAAATTACCCCAGAGAAAATAATCCAAAAGGGTTAAGTCGGGAGACCTTGCGGGCCATTCAATTTGTTCTCGTCTACCAATCCACCTCAGAGGAAATACTTGGTCGAGATATTCCCGTACTGGACGTGCATAGTAGGGAGGTGTACCATCTTGCTGTAGCCAAATACTGGGATCAGGTGAATCAGGATCTTCTGCATTCGGATGTAGTACCGCTAAAGCCGGAATTAATTCAAATTGGAGAAAATTTAGATATTGTTCCCCATTGAGTGTTCTCTCAAAAAAGTACGGTCCAATAACTTTATTACCCACTATCCCCGCTCAAACATTAATCTTTTGTGGAAATTGTGTGTTTGCTGCCATCATCCAGTGCGGATTTTCATCAGCCTGATAACGGCAATTCTGCTTATTAACGGTACCATTTAAATAAAATGTTGCCTCATCAGAAAACATAATATTTCCTTCCAATCCAAGATTTTCATTGCAAAGTTTCATCATTGTCTCACAAAATTGCGCTCGCCTATCAAAATCATCATCTGATAACTCTTGCACTAATTGCACTTTGTAAGGGTGAAATTTTTGCTTACGGCGAAATCTATGAACTGCACTTTTTGATGCATTTAACTGTGAAACGACTCCCGCAACGCTTGAATGTGGATTTTCCTGCACAAATAGCAAAACATCCAATTCTGAATCTTCATCTAAAGCTGATGGACGTCCATCTTTAGATTTATCTCGTACGTGTCCAATATTCCGGGATGAATTTCGTTGAATAAAATTTGAACTTCTTTGTGCGTTCGAATTCTATCTCCAAAGCCAATCATCATTAGAATTACAATTCTTTAGGCTTCGTTAAGTTTCATTTTGCTGACTTATTATTAAACAAGCAACACGCACTTAACTAACGTACTTTCACTAAACTTATTTGACACTTTACAAACACTTTGTTTGTCAAGGCATACCCGAAAATTGTCACTTTAAGTGAATAAGTTTTTATTGAATAAAACAGTTATTTATTAACCGATTTAGAATTTTTTGTAAAATTCTATTTCTGCATGAAAAATGCTATTAATTGAGGTATTACAAGGGGTACATTGCTATTTAAAATTTTTAAGTAGGGGATGCTAGCGCTTAGGGGATGAAAGGTGGGGGGTTAAAAATTACATAATTAAATGACAATTTAAAAATAAAAATCGACGTGTCAGAGCTTTTTACTCAGAAATTGTCAATAATCATTTAATCGAATATATCCGTTACTTTTGGGACGCACATTCTTTTCAAAATTGTTTCAGTCATTACTTGTCACTTGACATTATAATATTTATTAATGACAGTCTTCTATTAAAATGACTTTCTACACCCTAGTGAGTGCTCCATTTTGTTATTCTGATTTGGTACCTCGCCATTTTAATTTTGGTGGTGTTTAACTATATATATGTATTTCTGCATTAACGACTTTTAAGTAAATATTTTTAATCTTTTACTAACTGTCATTCTATATGTCAATTTTTTGCAGTACCTTTGAAAAAGGCAAAAACCTTTGCCGAAACGTAAGGTCTTAATTAAATATTGTGCTAAATACAATATTGCATTCTGATTTGGACTACTACATCATCCCAATTTTCATCAATAAAACTAATTTAAAAAAACATTATGTATATATATATATATATATATATAAAATAATTCAATTTATTGGGGATTGCAGCAAATTAAGAAAATCTACTCTTTTTTCTTTAACTCAAGCTTTCGAGATTTTATTTTTCTCTTCTTCAGGAGTAACTAAATAAATACAATGGTAAACAAATAAATAAATTTTAAAAGTTAAATACTTACGAATGTGAGGTTTGACTTAGATTTAAAATATTAATTTTAAATTACAAAAATATGTTTCAGAATTTTGAAGGTAAAAGTAAGTGTCAATGTCAATGGGTACTACAAGATTAGAATTAGTGATACAAAAATAATAATTCCTTGGATAAATTTTAAACATTAAACAAGTATTAAAATAATTAATTAACTAACAAACATAAACTAAAACGCAAGAGTATGTACGTCTGTATGAGAAATTTGTACAAGTAGTAGGAAGACGTAGAAGCAATAGAATCACATTTATTTTATCATATAAACATATATAAATGTATAGAAATACATAAATGTGTGTGCATGTAAACTTGCAAACAATTCACATACAAAAAAAAAACAAAAAAGAAAGAACATGTGCAAGAATACACGTAAGTATAAACTTAAACATACAATCAACAGACACACAAACACCAACAAACAAACACACAACACACATACACATAAACAAAAAAAACAAAGCTAAGAATATAAGCACTAATGAGATTTAGTAATTATGTCTGTAGTACAGTTCTTGTTCTTATTTTGGTGTCTATTTCCAGTAGATACGCGTATATGCAGCTAAGATTATCTATATCTTTCTTTAAATTTAGTGCTTCTGGTTCTTGTGCAATTCTAACCATTTCTATGAATTTCCTTTTTGTAGTGTCCTTTTCTACATCTAAAATTACTGCATCAGTATAGTTCATTTTGTGGCCTGTTTCTATAACATGCGTTGAAAGTGCTGAAGAATTAACATTTCTTCTGCTATCACTTTTATGTGAAGTAATTCGTTGATGGAGCGTCCTTGACGTTTGGCCAATATAACTTTGAATACAGTTACAACAAGGAATTTTGTAGACATCTTTGATTTTAGTGTAAAGACTTCTGCTTAATTTGACATTTCTTAGTGCAATTTTAATTGTAGGGTTTTTGATTATAGATGTTATTCGTTTCGTTAGATCTCTGATATATGGTAAGCTTACGTATTTTGAGAGATTATGAACTTCTGTTAGGTTATTGGTTTCTTCTTGTTGTGTATGCGGTGTTGGATGTTTTTTGATAGGTGTATTATATAGGAGTTTTGTTAGAAATGTTCTAGGATAACCATTCTTTTGTAATATTTCATAAAGGATTTTTAAATTTTTATCGATAAAGGATTGATTTGATAATTTCAGTATTCTTGTTTTTAAATTCAAAATAGTATTAATTTTCATAAACATGGGATGGTATGACATATAGTTTAGGTATCTTCCAGAGGATATTGGTTTCTTGTATCAGTCTGTTACGATGGTTGTATCGTTTCTTATCACTTTTAAATCTAGAAAAGGCACAGAATTGTTTGTTTCACTTTCAACTGTGAATTGTATATGTTCATCGTAGGAGTTAAAAGTAATTAGTATGATGTCCTGTGCATTGTATGGTATGGCACAAATCAAATCGTCAACAAATTTCTTACAAAATGGCACAGTGAACGGTAATTTGGTTAAACAGGTGTCTAATAATTCATCAATGACGTACTGTGCTATTATGGGTGATATAATAGATCCCATAGGTGTGCCTGTAATTTGTTTGTAAAATCTGCCTTGGAATGAAAAATAATTTGAATCGGAAATAAATTGAACAAGTTCTATGAATTTTTGAAGTGGCATTTTGCAGTGGTTTTTAATAATGTCCCATTTATTACTTATGCTTGAAATAGCAGGACTTGAAGTTATATTTGTGAATAACGATACAATGTCCAGACTAATTAGAATGTATCCATTTGGAATATTAAAGTTGTTAATGTATTGCGCAAATTCAAAAGAATCTTTAACGTAATATTGATTTTGAACTTGATAAGCAGAAGTTAAAATGTCTTTTATAAACTGGGTGAGTTTACTAGTTGGCGAGTCAATTGAAGAAATTATAGGTCTTAGTGCAAGTTGAGGTTTATGGGTTTTGGGTAAGCCATAAAACTTTGGACATGTCTCATTATATATCATAAGTTTTTTGGCTTCAAGTTTTTCCAAATATCCTTCGTTTAGTAAGTTACTGACTAATTTGTTAGTTTTCTGTTGGATGGTGCTTGTTGGATTTCTGGGTATTGTTTTGTAATGTTTTTCATTCGAAAGTAAATCAATAGCGAGTTCAACATATTGAGCTTTTGGCATTAAAACACTAACATTACCTTTGTCAGATTGAATAAGGAGAATTTCTGGATGTTCTTTAAGAAACAGTTTACATTTTTTATATAGATAAACGAAGAAATCATTTTTGTTTTGATTTTTATGAAAAAAGTTTGTTATGACGTTAGTGATTCTAGTTCTTGTTAAAAGCTTTTCTTTTTCTGGGAGTAAATCGTTAATTATTTCTACTTGGCGAGTTTAATTAGTTTTTCGGAGTAAAGTGTCGTTGAAGTGGTGAAATTCTTAGTTTTGAAAGTTTGTTAGGTGTTTGGTACGGGAAAATTTTGTGGAATTGTGTGGCGGTTGCTAGAGTTTGAGAAAAGCGCAGCGAAAATACGTGACAAAAGGGGGGTTTGGAGCTTATATAAGGGTTGCCGTAAGTGGCAAGGCTCTCTTATTTTTCGCTTATTTTCTGATTTACTTCGCTTACATTGAGTTGAGAAGACATCGTAGCTTAAAAAGCGGGTGATACTGCAGTCCGCTGAATGTATTTTTCAGTGTTATAAGAGCACAAGTAGGTGCAATTAAAGTAAACGGGCTGAACATATTTGTATAAATAATTATGACGAGTAATGCTGGATGATATTGAGGTAAGCGATTGAATTACATCTTGAACGAGAGTGCTGGTTGGACGTTAAGTGGAGTTTGGACTCTGGATAGGGAGCTGTATGGAAGGCATCCACGAATCGTTGGGGAATTTGGATGAACGAGTCGAGATGGAATGGTTGTTCTAGTTAGAAAGCAGACATTGGGTGTAGTCCAGGAACGTGAGCTTGGTGGACGTCATCTACTGAAGTGGGGATTCCGAAGAACACTCTAGGTAACAAATTCTTTTTAATGAACTGGGGGGCTCGTGTTGAATTATAAAAAACTATGAGTGATTTGAGTTATTTGGTGAAAAATTTATGAATTAAAATTTAATTTGATTAACATATGGAAAGACACTTTTCTATTTTAAATCTGAGCGTGTAAATACATGAATAAAATTTTTATTTATCGTAAGGAGTAAGCGGATGTCTAGCGTAATTTGATAATGCATACAGAATAAAAGGGGTTTATACTGAGCTCATCATAAACCTGGGATAAGTAAATTTAGGGTTTCAGTATAGGTCTATCTACTTTTAAATAAAATGCTGAGTTTAGAAGAACATAAAATTCACGAGAATGTAGGTTGAACTGAAGTGTAAAATATTTTATTGTAAACAATTTGTAAATATTGAAATTGTGTAAACCATAATTTATGTCATATGAATAAAAGGGTGTATGTTTTGTCAAAAGATTTTATTTTTGAAATTTTTTATTTTTTTCTTTAATATAAAGGTGTTTAGAGATTAGTTTGGGGAAGCATAAATTGTTTTATTTAGGTAAAGATTGAAGGAGTTTGGTTTGGAGTTTAGCTAGGGTGAGTAGCAGGAGGACATAAGAAGGGCACGAATACATAAAGGAAACCACAACAATTTTTATGATCACCCAACATTGGGCACGAATTAGCAAGCCCATTCTAAAGGATCCACTGCAATTTTATGACAGCCCAACAGTAGGGCGTGACTCCAAAATACACTGCATTATATATAATGCTGTGATAATGGGTTGTTTAAGGGTGTATCATGTAGCAAAGGCCGTGCAGTAACCATAAATCACAATAGGAAGCAGAAAACTGCATTTATTTAACCGAAAATTAAGTAATTTGGACAATATGTAAATAGTAAGCATTTAACACTCTGTATATAAAGCATAATTAGTATTAAGCGACGCAAATAAACACATCTTACAACAATAGGACGCATATTTAGCATAGAAATAGGTAATACATACATTAGGTAAATAACAAGGATTTAACACTCGGTATATAGAGCATTAATAATTTTAAGTAATGCAAGTGAGAATCTTTCAGTAAAAGCACGCGTATTTAGAAGAAAATGATAGCAAATGTAATTAAACACGCATTGAAAATGGTTCTAATTAGTTATAATATAATACGGAGATAAGTGATAAAACTTAAAGAAGCTTTGTGTAAGTACGTAGAAACAATAAACATTTTGATAAGAAAACGCAAGGTTTAAAATAAATAAACATACACGAAAATCAAAATTAAAATTACATCATGTATTTTGTATAATATGGAAAACGTGATATCTAAACAAAACAACGTATGGTTTAAATAACAAGGCATCTGTTGCAAACAACCATTACATGGGAAACGAATATATTACATCAGAAAACCACTTCAAAATGCAGCAAACACAAAGACCTTATTGGTTAAGATAGCGACAGACTTGTTGGAAACCCAACTCACATGCAAGTGGGATCAACCTATATTTAATAACAAGAAATGATAACAGAGTTCAGTTTTAACTCAAGAGAGCCAAGCTGCGACACTCTGAATATAAAAGTCACGCGTAATTTAATATTTAATGATATAACAGTGAAAATAGATAGTGACAAATAAGTGCTACAAATATGAAAATTTCTGTTGCCGTGTAACGTGAGTAGAATTTGGGGTAATTTACTTAAACTAATAATATAATAATAGGGCTCCGAGTGTATGGATTGCGTATGAATTGCCGTACTTGTTTAACATTCGTGGGTAGTGGGCTTTCCTTGATCGCCTTAATCTTATTTTCGTCTGACCTAATACCTTCAGAAGATATTTAGGCGACCAAAATAGCGGACCTTTTCCATAAAAAAACGACACTTTCAAATATTGATTGAGAAACCTGTTCTGCGAGTTACGTTTCGGGCCTTGGGAGCGGTGTTTTTAAAAACTTCTCCAAAAACTTCGTAACGATTTATTTACTTAAACAGAAATTAATATCGAATTTTGACAATTTGGTATTAATTATTCTAAGTCTAAAATAAAATATTAATTGAACTATTACGAGTGCGAGTAGTCTCGGTAAACAACAATGCTAAAGCTGTAATACTCAGACTGACTGACTAGTCTTGGGGCTCCCGGAGTAATTATATTGTCTCTACCTCTCACAATTCTGTGAACTTGCAGAGCTCATGTCTGCTTATTTCTTAACACTATTCATAACTACATTGTAACAATCTTACTTTCTAGGTAATCACGTTAACTTAACCGTCTGTGTCCTGCCACCTGCAGTGTCACTGTCGTCTGGAATACATTGTATTGCATCCGTTCTCATAAACTGTTAATAACCTTTATTAATTATGCTTGGATTACATTGTTGTACTTAACTTAATAATTTCTTAATCATTTCTAATATTTTCCTATTAGCAAGGCCGCGACGTGCATAAGGACAACAAGGGCAAAAACCAACGGCGCCAAGAGTCCAAAAGCGCCGTGAGGCGCCTCACGGTAATATTTAAAACTTACCAAAATTCTTATTTTTGTTTGAGACACGAGACTTCCCAAAGGTCCCCTGTACGTTTACGCGCGCATTCGCTATGAATAACTAATTAAATTCCATTAATTATCGGAACATCGATGTTTTGTATCAGATGTTCTCAACCGATGATGATCTACAATATTAGGGCAACACTCCAATATCGCGACGTTGCGCTAGTTGCACAATTTGATTATGTTTATGTATTCGATAAGTATTAGTTATCGATGTTTTGCCGTAACAGCGCTCGCGCTCATCCATATATGTTGACTAGAACGCAGAAAGCAAGTTTATTCTTGTTTCTGCAAGTTTTCCCGTTTATTCCTTCCTGTTAAATCTTGAATCTTGAATCTTTATAAATACCGCCGCGCTTTTAAAAACAATTCATTTAACATTGGGTATCGAAGTGTCGTAAAGACTGTAAATTGTGCACCTGAATTAAAAAAGTTAAGTGTTCTTCGATATTTTACATTATTAGGGGATTCAAGGTAAAAGGTAAGTTTCTAACTTTACTCTTTACTTTACAATTAAATAGAGAGCGAACGTTTTAAATGGAAAATAAATACCCTTCGGTCAGAATTTGACGAAATTTTGATATGTTGCAGAATTTGACCTATTAATGAATTAATGTGTCCATTGCGACAAAGCTGTAAGTTCAACAGTTAATTTTTGAGATACAGGTGTTCAAAATTACTACTTCATAATTTCAAAATTTCGTAAATTGTATGTTGTTGCCGATATGAATACAAAAATAATAAATAAATTTTAAGATTGGCGTATCTAGCGGAATTTCAATTCTGTAATAGTCTATTTTAATTTATTATAGATGTTTAATAAAGAAAAAAAAGCCTTCAGGATATCAAAATCTGATGAAAAAAAGAAAGCGGGAAAAAGAACTGGAGAAGACGAATTCCAAAATTACGCTATTTTTTCCTTCACCTTCAAGCACAAATATACAAACAGATGCAGATCTTCCATCGACTTCGAGAGAGAACCGGGAGGAGTCTAAACTACAAGAGATTCCATCAACATCTACAGACGAAGTTGAGGAAGACAAAGACATAGTTTCTGCGGAAGTCGTCGATACGCAACTTCCTCAAGATCCAGGTTTGTGGCCAAAAATATTGTCTCCTAGAGATGTACAAATATTAATTGAAAACGGGCCTACTCATTATCGAAGTAAAAATTGTATAAATTATCCCAATGATAAAATATCAGGCCGAAGGTTTTCGGATAAATATTATTTACGAATTTTGTCTAATAATGAAAAAGTCAAACGGGAGTGGCTTTTATATTCAACAGAAAAAAATTAGTGTTTTGTTTTTGTTGTAGAATATTTTCAACTACTTTAAAAGCAATTAAATTAAGTGATGAAAATGGGTATAATGACTGGCACCACATTGGTGAACATTTAAGTATCCATGAAAAAGTAAATTTCATTTTGAGAACTTAAAAAAATGGTCAGACTGCTTCACTCGCTTAAAAAAATGGCAACTATTGATTCTGCGGCTCAAAATTTAATTAATATAGAAACAAAATATTGGCATGGAGTTATCGAGCGCATTTTTTATATTATTTAATTTCTTGCTGAACAAAACTTGGCTTTACGTGGTACCAATAGCAAACTGTTTGAAAAAAATAATGGCAGTTTTCTAAAATGCATTGAAATGTTAGCAAAATTTGATCCTATAATATCCGAGCACACGAGAAAGATCCAAATGCAGGAAAAGATAAAAATGCCTCATTATCTTGGGGACAAAATTCAAAAACGAAATAATTAATTTAATAGGAGAAAATCTTAAATTAAAAATTTTAGGCTTGATTAAAACAGCTAAATATTTTTCAATTGTACTTGATTGTACCCCGGATGCTAGACATCAAGAACAAATATCAGTATGTGTTAGATTCGTTAATTCAGAAAAAATAAAATTGTCGTCGAAGAACATTTCTTAACTTTTTGCCCTATAAATGATTGTACAGGTGAGGGTTTTAAAAATTTCTGAATAGAAACATTGGAAAAAAATGGCTTAGATATTTATAATTTACGCGGCCAAGGATATGACAATGATGCAAACATGCGCGGTAAACATAATGGATTACAAAAAAAATTTTTAATATAAATCCAAGAGCATTCTTTGTGCCTTGTTGCAACCATAGTTTAAACTTTGTCGTGAACGATGCCGCAAAACCAAACATTTGAAGTGTAAATTTTTTTTCTATAGTACAGGAATTTTATAATTTTTTTTCCGCTTCAACTAACCGTTGGTCAGTCTTAAAAACAAATATATCAAATTTAACCTTAAAACCCTTATCTGATACAAGATGGTCTAGTAGAGTTGATGCTTTAACTCCTTTAAGATATCAGCTTGGAGAAATATACGATGCTCTATTTGAAATCTCTAGTGAAGGAAATAAAGCTTTTGACAATAATTCAAAAAATACGGCATCATCGCTTGCCAAAAAAATAAAAAATGTTGAGTTTATATGTATGTTGATTTTATGGTATAATATTTTAAATAAAGTCACTATTGTAAGTAAACTTTTACAAACTGAGGATTTTAATATGCAGAGTCCTGTGCTAATTTAAAAACTTTAGTTAATTGGTTAACAGAATACAGATCAGATAAAGGATTCAACGACTTGTTAGTCGATGCTCGTGAAATAGCTGATTCATTAGACGTTGATTTTGAATTTAAAAAAAAGATGGCTTAAGGGTGAGAAAAGTTAAGAAACAATTCAGTTACGAACACGATGATCAACCCACTGAAGATGAAAAATTAAAGTTTAAAGTAAATTTTTTTTTAATATGTTAGATATAACTATAGAATCTGTAAATGAAAGATTTCAATTATTATCAGCTTATTCAAATCATTTTAACTTTTTGTGGGACATTTCCAATTTTTCCAAATATTCTAAACAGGAGCAGTTAAAGTTATGTACAGACCTTGAAATAGCTTTAACTGATCTAAATCTCAACGAACGTGACATAAGTGGTGTAGAACTCCTAAACGAATTACATTTTATTAATTTAGGTGAAGTGAACACTTCCACTCCTACAGAAACTTTAAATTACATTATTAATAATAATTTGAAACAATCCTTTTCAAACACTTACGTGACTTTACGAATTTTGTTAACTATGCCAGTATCTGTCGCCACAGCAGAACGTTCGTTTTCAAAATTAAAAATGATAAAAAACTATCTAAGATCCAGTATGGCTCAGGAAAGACTGGCAAATCTTGCTATTATTTCAATTGAATCTGAACTACTAAAAGATTTAGAAACTGATAAATAAATTGATAAATAAATTTGCAAAAAATAAATCACGCAAAGTCAAGTTCGTTTAGTTTAGTGCAATACTAGTTACGTTTATCGAGGCAGTCACGTTGGGCGCCAAATTTATGCTACGTTGGCTCGTAGCCGTGCGTAACACAAAGAAAATCAAAGAAATAACCGGGCTCAATCGGAGATTAGGGGGGGTTGTAGAAAGCAGACCAACATATAATGTACGCGGCTGTAAGGAGTTAGTAACAATACCTGCAATAAAAAAAAATTAGAATAGCAAACCTGCAATAAAAAAAATTAGTCCTGCAAACCTGAAATAAAGAAAAAGCATAGCATGCTGATCGAGCATAGATTGTTCAGTACTTTGTAGAATGTAAAAAAAACTGTTTGGATAATTTATATAATATAACAACGGTAAAAGCAATACAAAAATTTTTAGTACAAAGTGAGGTAATATTGGGGAGTAGCAGAAACGTTTCCTCACACACCAATTAAACATAAATCAGACAAAATTTTAACAAAAGATAAATAGCTAAGCACAATTGATATGAGTCATCCAGTATTGTTGATTCTTCCTTTTTTTTTAAATAGCATGCAAGTCTATGGTAAAAGATATCAGAACGACAAAGATATGGCAAAACAACGGATAGATATTTAAAGTAAGAACAAGTAGGAAATAGTTCAACTTACAAAAGGTCCTTCAGTAACGCTTCCTTGCAATTGAAGTGTGGGATTCACGATGTCCGGCACTAACGCAGCACTTCACCCTTGACTGGGAGGGTGTTGATGGAACTTATCACACGTTACCCTAATCACACCTACGTATTTCACTAGTGTTAGCAGCAGACATTATCACGCGACGGAACTATGTAGCATTGATAAATTTCTTGTTAATTCTATTTCCTGAGACAATAATTTCGAAATATTTTGTAGCACTAGTTTAATTTCAACTGAGACCAAATGTATATTATTTTCATAAACATCCAAAAAGCAGTGAGAAACTTCAACCAATACCTTTGTAAACCGGTAATCTGTTATATTTCGCAAATAACGAAATTTGCGCAAGCAATGATCTGTTTTAGATTCTTTGGGGTTAGCAAATTCAAAAACTACAGTATCAACTGTATTTGGATAATCCAAAGTATGCACTACTCTGATAAAAAAAGGACCGCAAAACTAGATCGCACACATAGTTTAAATATCAAAAAACAAAGTACCAAAAAAAAACACAATGAGTAAAGCACGTGTATCACTAAAGTAAGTCCGTCAAATGTTCCGTAAAACACGTGCGTCGACCAAACACGTTCGCCTATCAACCATACTACTTCAATCGGAATTAGCACTACACTTTCTACAGTTAATATACAACTTTTATTTCACAAGAAAAACAACTAAAATCGTGCTGTGCTTGTTCATGAACAATTCGAAAATTGATACCGCATTAATTCTCACTATTGTCAAAGCAAAGAAGAAACAGTATTTTCAACGTAATTAGTATATAGGAACCAAGAACAAACTACAACTCCTCATCTGTTTATTCAACTCGTTTTATTACAACCTCTTATCGTCTATTATCTAGACTTGTATATCCACATAAGGAGCAAAATCTATACGAACGGCAAGACAAGAACGATGCAATCCACTCATTATAATACGACGCATTCGCCTAAGGAGTTAATAAATATAAAATATAGAAATAGTTGTTACAGAAATGTATTTACTAATTGGGAAAAAGCGTAAAATGTTAAGCTATAAAAATGCACGTTACAGATTCCCCCCTAGCAAAATAAAGACGTCGGGGTGAAAGAAAAAAAACGACAGACAAGGAACCAAACAGAAACATTTTTTTTTTATCCGGTCCGAAGGACCAACACCAGTATAAGAAAAGGAACATTTTTTTTTCAAAAGAAGACAAAGTCATCTATCGTAACCAACAACGACAGAACAGGTAAAGAAAGCATCAAGTAAACACCCAATGAGGATTAAAGCTCTTAGCTACTTTCAAAAACGTCAAAAGACGGATGTCTCCAAAAGGGACATTTCTGTTCTCCACGTCAAAGAAAAGTTTTGGCTTCCCGCGGAGAAACCAAGAGAAAAGGAAAAAAAAACGAGGAAGAAAACTCGTAGCAAACCAACTAGACGACACAACTGTCAACCTCAAGTGTGCAGCAAAGAAAGAACCAAGA
The DNA here is from genome assembly GCA_036346225.1 of Platerodrilus igneus. Taxonomy (NCBI): domain Eukaryota; kingdom Metazoa; phylum Arthropoda; class Insecta; order Coleoptera; family Lycidae; genus Platerodrilus; species Platerodrilus igneus. The sequence goes on from JARFIW010000830.1 coordinate 5,124,888, forward strand.
CAAAGCAAAGGACAAAGGCAAGCTAGTACACAATCTAGAATACTTCCGACTGAGGTAACACAGATTCGTATGAAACGATTACTCAAGCAAAGTATGGCTAGCAGACCTACAAAAGCGACCAAGTCAAAATACCTAAAGGAAAAGAAAATAGATCTGAAGCCTACCTCAAGGAATGGATGTAGAAAGCGACTATAATAGTCAAATAGTGCACAAATGGTAGAACTAGCCAAAAGAAAAAGTCACGGGATGGGCTAGCTACAAAATATAAATAGGAATATGAAATGGGCGCCAGTGTTTTCGGACACAAGCTTATCAGAGAAAACATAAGACCAATAAGCCAAAAAAGTTACAAGTCATTAGGGATAGCGACACGTAGGGGTCAAAATAGAATCGGCCGTAGGGAGCCCTCTAGGATCCGGAGGTTCATGATCAATGTTTGGAGGGTCTAAAGTTTTATCGGATTTGAGGTCCTTAATATGCCAAGTACCCAGATCGTTACCAGAATCATCCACTAACATATAGGTCCAAGGAGAAAGTTTAGTTCTAATAGTAAAGGGACCCACATATTTGGGAGCAAGTTTAGCATTGAAGTAGCGAGTAGCATCCGAAAGAACATAATTGCGTTTCCAAACGCGATCGTCAGGAGATAAAGTTAAGGGACGACGACAAAGATCGTAGTGTTTAGCATTTTTCTTGTATGCTAAGGAAAGGCGTTTCGAAATTTCTTCACGAAGTGACTCAAATTTGACTAAGTCAGTAGGAGGAATAGGACGTTCGGGATCCATAAGAACATCATCAGGATCAAGAGGTTTTCCAAAATGATCGCCGTAGAGAACATGCTCACGACCATATAGAGCAAAATACGGGAGTAACCAATAACCTCATGTTTAAGCGTTCGAATAGCACAACCAATTTTGCTAAATTAACGTCCCACCGACGTTGATTATCAGAAACGTAAGAAGAAATCATAGTTTTCAGGACTCTATTAATACGTTCGGCCGGATTCGCCTGAGGATGATAGCGAGCATTAAACAGAATTTTTGTTCGATAAGAATCACAGAGTTTAGTGAAAATATTATTACGAAATTGTACACCATTGTCCGCAATTAGATACTGAGGAGTACCATACACCAGGAAAATATTTTCCTCAATGGTTCGAGCAACAGCAGCGGCCGTAGACGCACGTAGAGAAAAGAAACAAGCATATTTTGTAAAACAATCGGCAACAACTAAAATGAAAGAATTACCTTTAGAGGATCTAGGAAGAGGTCCGACAATATCAGTACATAAGACTTGCCAAGGACGAGTGGCAGTAGCACGGGGAGACATAAAGCCAGGAGGTTTCTTTTGTTCGACTTTGTGTGCAGAGCAAATTTTACAACGACGGACGTATCGAGCAACAGCGGCTCTAAGTTTAGGCCAATAGTAACGCATGGAAATTTTAGAGACAATTTTGTGGACACCAGGGTGACCTGAAGTAGGTAGATTATGATTTTCGTATAGAACCCTATTCCGTTGTTCGCTGGGAACTACTAACTTCCAATCGTCTTGAGGAGGTTGGAGCAAAGACTGTTTAGATTTTACATGTTTATATAGTAATTCGTTTTCCACATGCCAGTTACTGTATAGTTTAGGATTGGAATTAACACGAGTCCGTAGCTTAAGATACCAAGGATCCAAAATTGGCAGAGTAATAGAAGATTTAGGAAAGTCATCAATTAAGTCAATTTTAGGTACTGAGCGAGATAAAGCATCGGGAACGATGTTTTCTTTACCTTTACGATGTACGATGGTGAAGTTATATTGTTGAAGTCGTACAGACCAACGAGCTAAACGACCGTTGGGGCTTTGTAGATTATTCAGCCAGATAAGCGAGTGGTGATCGGTGATCACAGTAAAGTGAGAACCCTCGATATAGAGACGAAATTTCTCAATTGCCCAAATAACACCAAGACATTCTTTTTCGGTGGCGCTATAGTTGCGTTCCGCCTTTTTAAGAGAACAGCTAATGTAGCTAATGACTTTTTCGTCATCACCCTGTTGTTGAGTCAGCACAGCACCCAGACCAAAATCAGAGGCATCAGTCTGTATAGTAAAGGGCAAAGAAAAATCAGGACAACTCATCACTGGAGCCGTTACCAAGTGTTCTTTCAGCAGCTTAAACGCCTGCTGACATTCCGAAGACCAATCAAATTTAGAATTTTTCTTAGTCAAAGCAGTAATTGGAGCAGTAAGAGCAGAAAAATTTGGGATAAAGCGTCGTACTTCAGTTACAGTAGTAGGAGGAGGAAGATTAAGAATGGCCGAAAGGTTCAAGATCAGCACCAAGCACACGATCTATAAGTCGCTGAAATGTCGCTGGAGAATTATGAAGACCAAATGGCATTTTAGTAAACTGGTATAAACCTCTACCAGGCACCGTAAATGCAGTAATCGCCTTAGAATTAGAAGAAAGGGGTATTTGCCAATAAGCAGAGCGAATGTCCAAACTAGTTAAGAATTTTGCGTCTCTAAGACGGTCTAAAATCGTAGAAATATAAGGAAGGGGATAGGCATCTTTTTCTGTAACCTCATTGACCTTTATAAAATCGATGCAGAAACGATATGTGCCATCTTTCTTAGGCACCATAACAATAGGGCTAGACCAAGCGCTATTAGATGGTTCTACAACACCACTTTCTAGCATCTCATCCAGAGCTTGATTGACATGTCGAAGTACCGTAGGGAACATGGGATAATATCGTTGCTTGATAGGACTAGATGTAGTACGGATCTGATGTTCAATGAGATTAGTACAGCCCAAAGGTAAAGTATCATCTTTAGGAAACATCTGTTGGACTATACGAGACAATTCGGATTGTTGCATGATCGACAGATCGGAAAGAGCATTGATCTGACTAATCGAGACAGTAGAAGAAGAACCGAAAGTCCATTGACCCGTTCGAAAATCTGGGACAACACCCATAGATTTCCAGAAGTCAATGCCTAAGATCAGAGACAGAAATAGAAGGAACGACTAGGACGTCAAGAAGAATAGTTTTATTTTCGACCGAAATGGGTAAAGTAAGTGACCCGAGAATGTCACAAGCTTGACCATTGGCTACCGTACAGCTGTGGATCTCCGTTTTGGACAAAGGCAAAGAAAGAGAATAGAGAATATCCCACCCAGGACCACCAATAATAGTACGAGAAGCGCCAGAATCAAGCAAACCCTTAAATTCGATGTCGAAAATAGTAACAGTAAGATAAGGTCTGTCGTCCTCACAAGAACTAGCTAAAATAAAATCCAGAACATATTTAGATCGGTCATCAAGACCAGAAAAAGGATTTTCTGAGGAAATAATAGGTACCGAGACAACTGTAGAAGGGATCGGGTCGGTTTCTCGGCTTAGCGACTCGATCGGTAGTTTAAATTCTTGTTACAACTCGTACAATTGGTACGGGTAACATTAGGTTTATCACAACCATAGCAATGAAGTATTTGAGGTTTAGTACAGGAAGGAGACTTGTGTCCTCGTTGGCCACAGTTCCAACAGGTAACTGAAGAATTAGAAATATTTTTAGGAGCATCACTTGCACCAGGTGTAAATGTTTTCGATGTAGTAACACCAGAATGGGAAGGGACATAAGCAGAAGTAAGTTTGCTGCGGACCGCAGAACCTGTATAAGCTAAGTCAGGCTCCAGGAGTTGAGAAAAGTTCAGAGCAGGAGGAGACTTGAAATTATCGGCTTGTATTTTGAGCTGTTCTAGTCTGCGACCTACACGCAAAAGTTCCGTAATAGTATTCAGATCAAGCAAAGCTAATTTGGTTTGGTAGAAAGGGGTAAGATTTGGTAAAATAATTTCGAGTTTCTGTGGTTCAGAGAGGGAGATTGTTAGACGAGCAAATAAATTTTCCATCGTAGCTAAATATACACCAATAGACTCTGAGGGACCCATAGTACGTTGCTTTATTTCCTCTAAAAGTTTTTCGTTGTAATTAACGGGTTGAAATTCTTCCCTTAATAGTCGAATAATATCTTGCCAATTAGTTAGGGATTTTCTATGCGCTCTGAATAAAATTAAAGCTTTTCCCGAAAGTAAGTCTGATGCCGAAGAAAATAGTTGAGAAGCAGAAACTTTTATTTTACAAGAAAAACAACTAAAATCGTGCCGTGCTTGTTCATGAACAATTCGAAAATTGATACCGCATTAATTCTCACTATTGTCAAAGCAAAGAAGAAACAGTATTTTCAACGTAATTAGTATATAGGAACCAAGAACAAACTACAACTCCTCATCTGTTTATTCAACTCGTTCTATTACAACCTCTTATCGTCTATTATCTAGACTTGTATATCCACATAAGGAGCAAAATCTATACGAACGGCAAGACAAGAACGATGCAATCCACTCATTATAATACGACGCATTCGCCTAAGGAGTTAATAAATATAAAATATAGAAATAGTAGTTACAGAAATGTATTTACTAATTGGGAAAAAGCGTAAAATGTTAAGCTATAAAAATGCACGTTACATGCTACTACTACTATGCTATTATATATACACTCTAGCTATGTATAATTTAAAAAATATTGTAAAAATGTAAGATATACTTTTTGATTAAAATGTTTCATCATCATCATCATTGGTCTTCAGTCCTGAAACTGGTTAGACGCGTACAATCATTGTTTCCTATTCTGAACCAACCCACAGATTTCCCCGAAATTTGCACAGTCTGCATCTATCACTATCTGATCTAGGTCAACATACACCTCTTTTTTCCTATCTCTGTTTGTCATATATCCCATACTATTAGATCGCTTCTACCTCTTCGTCACTGTAGCTAGAGGTGGGCATGTATACTTGTATTTTACCGGTTTAGATTCTAATCTAACCATGAGTCTTTTACCCCAGAGAATGCCATTATTTTATTATAATTTAGGTACGCTGTGTACTTGGAAGGTAATGTGGTGGTTTCCCGTTGCCTTCCACATCGCGGTAGTGTGTCTTAGACTGCCATACCGACCCCTATGGTCTTTGCCAATCTAAGTACCGAAAGAGCCGCTGCCCTCTTTCGGGGACCTGTCTTAGTCTGGTTCCTCACTAACGACCCTATTACTATGGTTGGACCTGTAGTTTGTCTCTTTAGCTCATTAGAACACGCAAGCCATTTCACCTGTTCTAGTAATCTAGAACTTCGGCAAGGTGCAGGTCCATTCGAAATGGTAAAATGTTTATAAGTTTATATTTTGTTTTTTTTTTAATATATCGTATCGTTACTTTTCTTTTTTGGTGGTACTACTTAAAGAATATTTTTTGTGATAATACACTTTTAGCGTTTATCTTATTATAAAGTTTATGTATAGTATAAAACGACATACGACTTTTGTTTCAAATTATGAAAAAATTTTAGTTCTAGGTACTTATTTATATTTATCCCTAGCCAAGCAATTTTATAAATTTTTAAAAATAATGTACAGAGTAAAGAACAAAGCCTTTGTTACAAAGGCACAATTTTTTGAAAAAATTAAATAATGTAAGAGAAGCTAAGATGCAAGCAACACGCTCCTACTTTACTCCATTAAAAAAATTCTCCTACAATAAAAAGGCGCCTTAATGTTTTTGCCCCAGGGCGCTATATAGTCTTGGCGCGGCCCTGCCTATTAGATTCTATTTTATAATACATATAAAGATTGAGGAATACATAACTTGCGTAGAGCGTTTAAAACTAACTTCAGTTTATGCAATCCCTCTTCTATGGTTGAGGAAGGTATGAGAACGTCATCAATATACACTACTGCCACGTTGTATTTCAAATTACCTAAAGCTAAATTAATGGCTCTTTGATAAACAGAAGGGCCGTTGGCTAGACCGAAAGGTAATTGGAGAAACTCCTACTGCCCGTCCGGCGTTACGAACGCTGTTTTCTTTAGATGGATTCGGGGGAGATTGAAATTTGATAAAACCCCGAAGTCATGTCAAGACACGTAAAGTATTTACCTTTGCTCAGACGGTCTAATTGGTCGTCTATACGGGGCAGTGGGTAACGGTCTTTTACAGTAATCTTGTTTAATGTTCGAAAATCGACGCATAAACAGTCACTTCCGTCCTTTTTTTGCACGAGAATTATGGGGCTAGCGTAAGGTGAATTACTTTCGCGCACAATTCCTTTATTGATGAGGTCCTCAATAATATCCCTAACTTTTCGACGGTCAGATTCTGACATTTGATAAGGGTGGTAGTAGATAACCTTGTTTTCAGTTAGGGTCATACTTAATTCGCCGATATTTACCGCTTTGACAGAGTCGGGCGTAGAAAACAAATCTGAAAAGCCTAACAAGAAACTCATTAATTTTTCTCTATGTGGAGCATTTAAATCGGTAATTATTGATCCAAACAATGACTTTTCGGTGGACGTTTTGGGAACGATTTCAGAGTAGTTTTATCTTTTAGAAGGAATACATTGTGCTCATAAACGTTTTCACCGACAACATTGAAACTCAAATAATTAGGTGGAACGATAGCAAGATTAAGATTGAGATGTACTTCGAGAAAATTGATCAACGCATTAGTTGAAAATTGTGTATAATGCACGGTAGGATCAAACCACTGCAAAGTAGTGGGACGAGATATCTTTTCTAGGTTCAGTTTATCTACTATCGTTTCATTTATTAAAGAAACGTGGAACCTTCATCCACCAAACAGCCCGTTCTATAATCTGAAATTGAGATGGTTAAAGTGTTTAAGCTTTTATCTGGTGTAGAAAAACAATTAATCATCACATGCTCTGGGGGTTTGTTTTGCTCATAATGCGAGCCGTACTCTGTTTTTAGCTGTTTAGGACCCGAAGAACTATGTTTGTTCTGTCTACGAAAACAATTCTCGATGCTGTGACTTTGTTTTTTGCAGTTAACTTTCGGTATACCTTGCATATGAGGAATTTTGCGGCTAGAAACATGACAATCACGTGCAAAGTGGCAATTTTTAAGACAAGCATGCAAGTAGTCCCGGGTGGTGAGGAAGCCGTAAGACCGGTACAACCTCTCTTTCGTGATTCACGATCGGGTTAAATAACTTGCTTGTTATAGAATGAGTCACCACCCGCATATTTTACATAATTTGCCAAAAGTGCAATTAAATCGCTCACTGTCGAGATATTGCAATTAAATGCAGCAGTACGTACCGTCGGATCGTGGATCGTATGAATAATTATTTCTATCAAATCAGGTTCGCACCAGCTAGCGCGCAAACATTATAGTTTTTACTAATTTAGTGCGTGCATATTCAACATAACTACTAGCATTGACACTGCTATAACTTACTGCATCAGCTAACAATTTATCCAGATTACGTTGCCTATGGAAAGATGTTGTAAAATCAGTTTTAAATCAAACCCAATTTTCATCAGTTGAATGCAGCGAACCAATTTTAGCAGATTTTAATAAAAAAGGACCCACTCTACTTACGGTTTCTCTGTCTGACCATCCAAACTCGTTTTTATATCCCTCTATTTTTTCCAACCAAACACCTACGTCGATAATATCTGGATCAAAGCTGGGCAATGCTATAATGAAGCAGGCATTTCGGAGTGGTTTCGGATCTGAGTAGCAGGAAGGGTGGTTGGCTGATCATTGCTGTTTACACAGCGTTGTGTCTTTCAAAACTGCTGCAATTACCTTCACGTAACATTTCTTCTATTTCTTCCTTTTCTCTATCCCCATATGGTACTGGAATAGGATATATTTTAGTGTTAAACGGTTCAGTGTTTACTACTTCCAACTTGTGCACATAACCTGTGGCAATTCTTGATTTCGACCCTATTAATTCTGAATACCTTCTTAATAATATCTTCACTCTATTTCTTAAATCTTCTGCACATTTAATTTTCATTACCCTCATTATCTATTTCATCATCAAACTAATTAATATTCACGCAGTCACCCTCTATTTCAATATTACCTTCTTCATACCATTTAATATATTTCCCATTAAACTCTATGTCTTTGCATTCTGCATTTATCTTCAACCCCAACTTAAACTATAATATCTATCCCAAATATAATATCTATCTTTAGTCCAGGTACTACCATACAATCATTTTCCCATTTCACATTTCCCATTTCACATCTCAGAATTACCATTTCATTTATCACACTAAATCACTTATTATTTGGTGCCACCAAATTACACCTCGTTATAGGTATCGCTTTATCCCTCAATTTCTCTCGTTTAACATATTCTTTCGCAACAAGTGATGCTTCTGGCTCAGTATCAATCAATACTCTAACTTTTTTATTCTCCACCCTTAAATTAATTATTGGTAATAAGTTCCTTTCAAATCTTCCTAATTCATTTTCTGTTTCATGTGTAATAAATTCTCGCTGGTGTTCATATCCGTTTATCTATAGAAGTTTACTTGGTTCATCCGTACCTAAAAATTTTGATTTCGCGTGGAAGGTCCTGCCTGATCCATTATCTCTGCGTATGTGCGATTATTATTCCTTGTTTGCGTGCTATCAATATTCCTCGCTTGCGTCCGTCGATCTTTATGCTCCTGCCTATTTATTTCTTTATTATTAGTTCCCTCATGATTAGTTCGTTCTATTTGTTGCCTTGGTATCTGACCTGTATTTCTACTTCTCCTGAAATCATTATTAAAATCTATATAATTCCCTCTATTAAAGTTTCTTCCATGATCATAATTGCTCCGTTGATAATTACTTCGAGTCTCATTATTTCTCTGCATCCTTATAAAATTCGTGCGTCGATCTCTAGTATTATTTTCCGTTTAATCATTAGATTCTAACTCATCATACCTTTGCAAATATTCTATAAATGTGTCTCTGTCCACTATATTCCGTGTTGTTAATATATTTTTACTTCTGCGTTAAAACACCCTGCTAAATATTTTATGATTTGTTTATCGTGTAACGGAGGATATAATTGTTTCGCTACGGTAAACTTTTCAATAGCATATAATTCCCGCGTCATTCTTTTATCTGAATTATATTTTCCCATGCTAAGGTCATTCCTAATTTTATCCTGTTAATTATCCCCCCAAAAGTGTCGCAGAAACTTCTGTTCAAACTGTTGAAATGTTTCTATCTCGCTCTCAACTAAGTTATACCACATTTCAGCTCTTCCTTTTAGCATTGATTTTATTAAGTTTAATTTATATAGCTTGTCTGTTGAGCCCTGTACTAAAATTTTAAAATTTTTCAAAAATATTTTCGGATTTAATTTACCATCTCCATAAAATTTAGTATATTGATCAATTAAAAGATTTGGTTGAATTAGCCTAATTGGTTCCCCAGGATTAAAATTTTCTGAATTAGTTTTTAAATTATTTATTTCCCGATTTATGGTTCTGAATTCCATTTCACAGTTTTCTTCAACGTTCCATAATTTGATATTTAAATTTGTGATTTTATCGTTTGACTCGCTTTCATATTTCTCCTGCTTGGATTTCACTATTCCGACTTGATCCCATACACGGTCTAGTTCCTCCGTGACGCTCACGATTTTCTCTTGCATTTGTTCTCTCATTTCAGCAATTGTTTGGTTGGTTTCACTTAATCCATCACTTAGAATTTTAGCTTCTTTACCCAATTTTTCGTTGTTCTCGTCGATTTTTGTGGTCATGTTTTTCATGGCCTCTTCACTTCTGTCCATTTTACTATTCAGTGCCATTCAAATTTCCATCATTTTAGTTTCTTGTGAGGTTCGCCTTTCTTCGCTAGAACTCCTTTCAAATGTTATACTTTCTTGGGATCCTCTTTCCATTTTTGAAATTATTATATTTACACTAAACTTTTAAATACTAAAATAAATCTGCCTAAATTTAATTAATGTACAAATTTCTCTTAATTTTTGATTTCGTAATTTTTCGCAAATTAAAACTCTTTAAAGTCCCGATTTAATTTAATTATTTTATTTTAAATCCCACGGTCGTATTTTCAAATTTATTTTGATTTAATTCGTGCCTCAGGCTTGGGAAGCCATATAAAATACTGTTATTTTTGCCCCCACGTTGTTGCGACATATAAAAAATTTATACGAGTTTCTTCGTTCAGGTCGCTGTACTTTATCGTGGTAAAATATTCTCGTCCCACGTTCGGGTCGCCATATAATAATTGATATGATAACGCCGTACTCGGTGTAATGACGTTTTTACTTAATGCCACCGCTCTGTGTTCTCAAACCAAATTTAATCTTATTAATTTTATTATTATGCCACGGCTAGCCCTTTTTAATCTACACAGAGTGCACAACGTTACGATGATCAATTTTTCTCTTCTCCACCTCTTTCTGATTACCTATTTGTTTGAATTGATAAAAACGAACTCAATTAGTTTCATATAACGAAAAGAAATATTATTTACAATTTTTGAAAAATATTAAAATACACCATTCAATCAATCAATATCATATATATCATTTACCACAAAATTTATATACTTCGAATTCAACCAAAAGTCACCAAAAACTACCTTTTTGCCAAAGAAACCCGGAACGTTCTAGACCCCTTTATAATACATTACGTAAGTTTAACGTATGCAATGTTTGTTCTTGACTTCATCACAAGTCTATATAAATTGAATAAATTCAGTATTGAAATTTAAATAGAAAAATATCTTAAAATTAAATAGATCTGACCTGCTACAGGTTGTTCGGGTTGTAGATCAACAGCCCTTTGTTGTCCTCATTCATCTATCGCTGCTGTGCTTAGCCAAACCAATACTTGAGTATAGTTACCCCTGTGTTTTCCATAAATAACTTTGTGCTTCTTTATTTTATTTGCCTTGAATCTCGCAACTCAAAATTGTACCAGAATTGTACCAAAATATAATTGTCGACGTTGATTTGAATTGTAATATTATATTGACACAGATTTGAATTATTATCATCAACGCATTCAAAATATTCAGAAATGTACCACGGATTCGAATTATTGTATCACCAATTCGAAATATTATATCGACCAATTCGAATTATTATATCGACCAATTCGAAATATTATCATCAACACATTCGAAGCAATATTATTACAAATATTCAGTTTAAATAAATTACCCCAAATTCTACACACGTTAAACGACAAAAGAAGTCTTCGTAGTCGTTGCACTTATTGTCACTGTAACGTACACTTGATATTTCATTATATTTAAACTACGCGTGACTTTCTGATTAACAGTGACGCAGCTTCGCCCTGTATGAGTTGTGAACTGACCCGTCTTATTATTACTCTGTGTTAATATAGGCTCTTCCCACTTACATGTGTGCTAGGTTTTCAACAAGTCTTGCAGATATCTTAACCAACCAAGTATTTAATATTTCCTGCATTTCGAAGTTGTTTCTGATGTAATTTCTTCGGTTTTCCGTGTATTTGCTATAGATACGTTGTTATCTTTGCCAGACGTTGTTTTGTATAGATATCGCCTTTTTCGATAATTGAACAAAATATATGATGTAAGTTCAATTCTGCTTTCGTTTATGTATTTTTATGCGTGTTTGAAAACTGCGTTTTCTTATAAAAATGTTTATTGTTTCAGCGTAATTGCATAAAGCTTTGATAGGTTTTATCTCTTACCTTCGTATTTGTTTTATAACTAATTAGAACACTTCTCAATGCGTGTTTAATTACATGTACTATCATTTCTTATGAATATACGTTTTATTGTTGAAAGATATGCTCACTGGCATTACTTAAAATTAATAAAGCTCTATATACAGAGTGTTAAATATTTGCTATTTACATAATGTATGAATTACCTATTTTTCTGCTAAATACGGGTTCTATTGTTATAAGATATATTTTGGCATCGCTTAAAGCTAATTATGCTCTATATACAGGGTGTTAAATGCTTGCTATTTACATAATATACGATATACTTAATTTTCTGCTAAATAAATGCAGTTTTCTGCTTCCTATTGCAATTTATGGTTACTACACGACTCTTGCTGTTCAATACACCCCTAAACAACCCCTTATCACAGCATTATATATATATATATATATTATTATCGTGTAATTTGTAGGTTAAAAATAGATAAATAGGTCATAGGTCAAGCTAGTGTGTGTAGATACCGTTTATGAAAAATTGAATGAGGTGTTTTAGATATCTAAGGTAACGATTATTCAATTTAAAGTAGGAATTTAGAGTTAATTTGATTTTAGTTTCAGCTTTACATTTTGTAAGGAAATATCATAATATTTATAGAGTATGACGATAAACTTTAAACATCTATCAACAAGAGCATTTAGTTAGTGTACAGGATGAAAATGCTGCTTTAATTATAAAACATTGTACAATGGTTTAAAAGCTTTTAAAATTTGCTTTAGCATAGGATCGATCATTTTAAGGACATCTGTTAATAATATAGAAACATTTTAATACCGTTTAGAGTAAGATAGTATTAAAAACACGAGCTTGGTATGGATAGGAAAGAAAATCAATAACTCTACGAATTTAAATAAACGTTGAAGGCAGACACGGATTGATATCACAAACAAGGACGGACTTTGTAACAGCACATAAAATAGAGAGACGCAAAGGTCGAATGTCAGTTAGACTTCGTAACAAACAGAGAAACAGGGAAACTATTAGTGAGAGTGAGATGAAAGATGTTTGTAACGATCGAAAATAGGCAGAAGAATTAAGAAATATAATTAGACGTTACAAGTGGACGCGGGTTACGTTTCGGGCCATGGGAGCGGTCTTTTTAAAAAACTTCTTCCAAAACTTGTAACAAATTTTATTATTCAAACAGATATTAAATATGGAATTTTGACAAACTAGATTTAATGTTTTAACTCAAAATTAAATAATAATTGAATAGATACTAGGGCGAGTAGCCTAAGTAAACGGCAATGTTAAAGCTGAAATACTGTAGACTGACTGACTGATCTGGCGCTCGAGGGGTTTTTATGTTGTCTCTGCCCCTCACATGTCTGCGGGAACTTGCAGAACTCATGTCTGCTTATTTCTTAATTCTATCCATTATACAATGTAACAATTTTAATTTCTAAGTAATTACGGTTTCTTAGCCGTCTGTAACCTGCACCTGCAATCTGGAATACAATGTATTACATCCGTTCTCACAACTTGCTTGTGAACTTTTAATAACCTTTATTTAATTATCCTTGAGATACAATGTTGCATCTAACTTAATAATTCTCTATAATTCTTACTAACTCCTAATAATTTCTATTAATGGTACAAATAGATTGGGGATACGTAACTCGCGTAACAGTTTAAAAGTTAGAGAGGTACCTATCCGAGTGGGGTTCGTAGTCAAGAGGGAGAATGGTTGTATGTGAGAGGAAGAAATAAGGACTAAGTTCGTTTCATTTGTGAGGCGTGATCTAGCAGGAATGGATTTCCGCTGAGGCGAATGCACCGACCGTTGGACGAGTAGAACGAATTTCTTGGTAATTTTCTGTGTTCGTGCGTTAAACTTTATGGAGGGTGTAAAACCGTTGATGTTTGTTTCGAAATTAGGTGGAATTTTGTGGCCGTTATGCTTGGAGTTTCAAGAAGGGAGCCGACGGTTGGCAAAATACCGGGAATGTTTGTTTATCCGTTGGAGAATTGTGCGAAAACTTAAAAATAGGGGGGTGGGGTAAGTTTAGCTCTATAAGCACCGTAGAGGTAGGGTGAAGCTTTCTTACTTCGTCGCTCGCCATTGAGGCTAGCTCAAGTAGTCAATCTTAAACAGCGTTTTTATAACAAATACTATTAAATGTAATCAGACAAGTTGGTGTGTCGTGGTGATGAATTGCATTAGTGAAAAGTTTAAAGTAAATACAGAGTTAAGAGCGAAACTTTTATTAAGCATGTACATACAAACTAGTGCTATTTTGAGTGTTGGAGCGTACGAAAGTGTTGGTAAATGGAAATTTAATGGTGGATGCGTCAAGTATTGATTTGTTGATCATGAATAGAGTTGTATTGGGAGATTTTGGAGGTTTGGATGCACTTTCGATGGTAAATTAGGAGAGATATAGATAGCAGCGTGCCGAGAGGAATGGTGATTCAACGTGGGGTGCGGTTCCATAGCCTAGAGTCATTCTACATGGCAACTTCTTCGAGGGCTAGTTTGCAGATGCTCGCTGTATAATGGTTACCAGGTAACAAATTTTTATAAAACGTTGTTGTGCTGTTTATTTAAAACGTTTTGACTCTTTCGTGCGTTTGAATGATTATTTCTATGAATTTTGATGAACTGAAAATTGTATTGAACTTTGTAAGTAAATGAAAATAGGTTTATAATTAATGTAAGGATAACCAGGTTGTTTTGTACAAAGTAAAGGGGACTTTTATTATTGCAGTACTATAATGTTCCACACAGGTTTAAAGAGTTTTACTGTGAGCCCATATTAAGACGAGAGTTAAAGTCAGCTATAAGGATAGCCCACTTACTTTAATAGGGTATATGTTGGATAAAGATATTTAATATAAACTCATTTTTGAAATTGAATTGTTTCTATTCAAAGTTATATTATTGTATGTAATGAAAAGAGTTTTGAAGAATGAAAATTTTATTTCGTGAAAAAGAGTGATGTATTTTGTTAGTTGCGTTATTTTGGGTATGATTGTAGGGCAGTAATTTTCATTTAGACTACAGGATAGTAACAGTTAGGTGGTGTTGAGATTCAGCAATCCAGGTAAGCTTCTTAGAAAGTTTTTCATAAGCATTGTAGTGTATAAGCGGTGCAGCCGAGTTAAATTACACAATATTTATAGCGACCCAAACGTGAGGGGCTCGATTCCAGATAAAGAAATTTATTTCAGAAAACTGGCGACCTGAGATTAAAGGGTTAATTGTCTTGCAAATAATTTTAGTAATTTATGTTTATTTTTTTGGAATTAGTGAATGTATGAGCGGTGTGTTGAAAAAGAGTGTTAAAGAAAAGAGTGGCTAAAGAGTGAAGGAGTGGAAATTGAAAGTGACGATATTATTCTCTGTTTGAGAAAACAGGAAAAGAAATGGAGGGAGCCGTAGGTAGCAAGGATCAATCGAGGACAGAATCGTGAAATCAAGGAAATGAGCTGATAATGAGAATGTTAGAAGAAATGAGACTAGGTAGGGAGGAATCAAACCGGAAGTTTGATCAGATGAACGAAACGTTAAGCGGAGAGAGAGAAGACTCGGACAGAAAATTTGAGCAGATGAGTGCAGAATCGAACAGGAAGTTCGAACAGATGACCGAAACATTAAGTGGAGTGAGGGAAATGTTAAGTGAGAAGATAGAGAGGTCAACAAAGAAATCTTCTGAGTTCAAAATAGTTTAACGGAAGAATGGGGGAGGTTGAAATCAGAGTCGAAAGGAATGAGAGGAATATAGCAGGTATTAAGCAGGAAATAGGGCTATTAAAATTGAAAGTTAGAATTTTTTGTGAAGAGGAGATAAGCGGAAAAATGACAGAGGTGACTGAGTCGTGTAGAGATTAGTTAGGAAGGTTTGAAAGAGAAGTTACGGGAATCATGCTTAGACTACAGCATATTGACAGTTTGGTGGAGTTGAGATTCAGCAGTCTAGGCAAGCTTCTTTGAAAGTTTTCCATAAGCACTGTAGTGTATAAGCGGAGTAGCCGAGGTGAATTACGCAATAATATATATTTATATATATATATATATATATATATATATATATATATATAATACATATTTGTATATATATATATATATATATATATATATATTTGTAATATAGCGATTTTGTGCAGCAATATCCTTTGTCATTCAAAATAAAAATGGTTGCCCAAATTTTGGTTTTCAGTTAACTGTATATTAAAGGCAAAACATCAATATTTTCCAATATATTTGCGACACGCTATCCAAACAAAATTGTGATCGCCCACCTTCCCAAAAAAATTTTTTCTAGATCCGTGCCTGATGGCGTCCTCTGGGGTAAAAAACTTCGGAATTAAAATAGTCCCCCATTAGGTTCTCCGGTAGGAGACTACTTCAGAGAATGTGATCGAAGAGTTTATTAAACAAAGGCAGGAACATTTTGCTAGCGGAGCGTGGAATGTCAGAAGTAAGCAGTAAGTAGGTAAGCTAGAGGACTTGAAAATTGAAATGAATAAGTTAGCATTAGACATAATAACGATTAGTGAAGTTCAATAAACAGAGGCGGGGGATTTTTTGAGTGGAGATTTTAGGCTAATTCATAAAGGCCAAGAGGAAGGAAATTCGGGTGTGGCGACGGTTATGCGAAAAAAGATAGGACACTGTGTAGAAAACTACTTACAAAAGAACGAAAGAGTACTCCTGGTTAGATTAGAATCTAAACCGGTAAATACTGTAATGATACAAGTATACATGCATACCTCTAGATACAGTGCGGAAAAGGTAGTAGCAATCTACAAAGATATCGAAAACATACTAAGATGCGTAAAAAGACATGCAAATTTAATAATTACGGGGGGTTTTAATGTAGTGGTAGTTGAAGCTAGGCAAGAAGCAGTAGCAGGTTTAGTATTTGTTTTAGTCTGGTAGAATTTTGCGACAAAAACAATCTAGTAAAAGACTGTAGATGTTACCCAGAGGCATATATAGACATTGAGCACAACATAGTAATTATGAAAGCCGCGAGATAGGTTTTGGGTCTCTTGCAGCGGCTTTTTAAAAAGGCTTCTTCCAAAAAACTCTTCTATCAATTTTATGTAAACAGAAATTACAATATTAATTTTAATAACAGGTACGTTATATGCAGTAACGTATTGAGATCAAAATTATTTTAAGTTGACATTCACTATTTAAATTAACTAAAATTAGGGTGAGTAACTGAACAACCAACAATGTTAAAGTTCTGAAGCTCTAAACTGACTGGCCATCTTGTGCTCCTGAGTGTATTTATGCTATCTCTGCCCCTCACATTGCTTATGGGAACTGCAAATCTCATGTCTGCTATGTCTTTATTCAATACAAAATATTACTGCTTAGTATTTTTAATTCTAACAATAAGTTTCTTATAATTTATTGTGACCTGCACTTGCAATGTCCTGTTACGTCTGAATACAAAGTATTCACGTTCGTTCTCATGTGTGGTTTATGAACTTCCATTAACCTTTTGTAATATGTCCTTCAATTATACATTATAACAATCTAACTTAAGATTTAATAATTCCATTTGATTACATATGTATCCTAATTTGGGGGATTAATTTAAAAATTTGAAAACAGGAAATGGAAAAAGGTACTTGGTTTTGAGACACTAAAAGATAAAGATATCCACGAAAAAAAAGTCGAATAAATTGCTGAAAGACACCGAGAAAATTTCTAATACTATGGAAGTACAAACATGGCTGCCAGGGATATTCTAGGATATACATAAAAAGAAAATAAGAAACTACGGATAATACAGAGCATCCTGAATTTATTAGAAGAAAGACAAAGATACAAAAACAGACCAGATGAAGTAGGAAAGCAGAGGTACAAAGCCATAAAATGGGAAATTATCTGCAAATGCAGGAAAGCTAAAGAACAATAGATTGATGAATAGTGCAAAGAGGTACAAACTAAGATGGAAGTAGAAAAGACAGAAGAAGCATACAAACTAATTAGAATGACTTTTAGGGATATAAAACCGGGTAGCAAAAATATAAGGGGCGTGGAAGGATACATCATCATAGAAAATGTAGAGAAAATGATTAGATGGCAAGCATATATAGGGAACTTACATGCAAGACAGGAACTAGCAGCACTAGAACAGGTATCAGAGATTGAATAGGATGACTTGAGATATACTATACTTAGAAATTAGTTTGAATGTGCATTAAAGGGTCTGAAAAATGGTATGACACCGGGTATAGTTAAGATGCAAGCAGAAACTCTAAAAGCCGCTGGACAAACAGTAACAGAATGTCTCTACCAACTTGTAAGCTATATGCATGAGACAGGCGAGATACCCAAAGACAGGGATGTGCCCTATCCCCGTTAATTTTTAACTTGTACAACGAAGAGGCAATGAATATTATAAAATGCAAAAAGACATTTGGAATTATAATGCAAAGACAAAATATTGATATGCGTAGATTTGCAGATGAAATATCGGTATTAGCATGTAGAAAGCGGGTCTTAATGAAATGGAAACAGTTCTAACAGAGACATGCGGTATGAAAATTACCAAAAATAAAACTAAAGTACTAATATGCAAAGGAGGGGGGAAATATATCAAAAACTAGAATATTAGAGGCAGAGACAGACGAAAAAGAGGTAGAGGTAGACCTATGTTAGACTATTTGTTACATTAATCCCTGCAATCGATCTATTTCTGCATCCTTTATATAAATTACAATTTCTAAATACCTTGTTTTACTTCTTATTAAGAAGCGCTTATATAAATTGCTAACATAAATGACTTTACACCTTTTATGTTATTTCAAATCATACGAACCTTTATTCAACAAGTTCGACTTCCTTCCCATTAAAATGAGTACTTGTTTAGGTCTCCAATAAAATTATCTTTTGTGTTTAGTTCAACGATAAATACTTTGAATATTCTATAATAGTTTTTTTCGTTAGTCGCGTTATAAATTCCTTAAAATAAGCAAACATTTGCTTATCGTTAAACTAAGTTAATAGTTTTTTTCAAATACTTTGAAATACACCTTCATCGTTAAAATACTTTTAATGGGTTTTATTTACACGCGTACTAAAAATTATATTAACGCCGTATTTCGTTAGCATGCAGGTGTGCAACGTGCTCAAGTTTACGAGCAGTAAAAACCGTCCCCTCATATTTCATTCTCCGCATTGTAGTTAGAAACAATAAATCGCTGTCCTTCCTATAACAGATAAGCAACCTGTTATACACTTTACTCCATAATGCTGCATGGAGTGTTGCAAACTTAACTGTCCATTTAAACAGACATCGTTTTCCCATGCAGACAAAATTTCAGTGAAAGTCATAATAATAGACAGGGTGGCATTAGTTTTATGTCATTAATTTAAAGAGGGTGTAGAGACCGATAAGACAAACAAAAATTGTTAATAAATCTGAGGTCCAAAGCAAACAGTTTAGCTACAAATAGACGCACAAGAGAAATATTAAAATTGTTTTAAAACCACTGCAATATTGACTAGATCACAAATAAAATATACAATTACATCATGCTTTATAGTCGACCAATTAAGTTGTGATCTTTAGCAAACTTAAATTAGTGAAATAGAGTGTATTTTTGCTGCCAAACGAAATAACGCAATGTACTTTAGCTGCTACTGAAATAAGTTGAAAATTTTTTCTAAAGTTTGCATGTTTAGATAATAATCAAAAAATAATATTTCATAATGCTGATGTGGTTGACTATATTTGCTTTCTGACGTTCCTGATGCGTTTGGTGCAATTCAGCGTTTATGCAGAATGCGATATCCTACTTTCAGATAAACGAACTTTTTCACTGCCTAGCTCGTAACCGGGGGTTAGATGTTGTAAGTGTTGTGTGTTTCACCTGCGTGCTTAGGTAATACACTTAAACGCAGTGTTGCAATTTAATTGTAATTGGATATAGGTAATTGGAGTTTTTTGTCGCTTAGTAGATTACTGATTTGCTTTTTGAAAATACGAAAACGCAAGAATTATATCTACAACGAACTTGCAAATACGGTGAAAATTTCGAACACTTATTGCGAAATCATTTCAGAGTGTTGTGATTGAGGATAGCACTTGTGTACATAAAGACACAGAACAAACCGTACAGGTTACCTACGCAGCTGCAACTGAGCACAGTTGTTCACAAGGAATGCCGGGACACGACGCAATCACTCATTGCAGCGCGCGCGCCACCTATTAGTGTATACAACAAATCGGCCCTTACTTTGAAAACACGCCTCGTACTTGGAAGAGCTATGTTTAAAGCTGCTTAGGGTTGTCGTATTTAAACGGCTCCTAAGTAATTTTTGTTTTTTTGGGGAATAGTGTAAAAACTTTTCGGTGAACGCATTTACGTGTTTCGTACAAGAAAATCAATAGAATTTCCAATTACTAGTACCTAATTTAATTCTATGATCTCTTTTTCACAACAATGAATAAATTATATATTTGTTTTGTATTGCGAAAGGAAATGCAAAACTTCAATCTAACATTCACCACGAGCAATTTAGAGCATTTACATAATAA